>VZTM01030229.1:6896-25542 GCA_013400555.1 Jacana jacana
TATTTCTGGGGGGGGTGCACACTGGGGCATTTGCTTTTGTGTTATGTTTGCTTGCTATCTAGCTTGTTCTTATGTTCCATGGGGAAGAGTCCCCATCAGAACCAGGTACTCAGGTTGACACAACAGCATCATCTGTGTTCTGCATTCATGGGGGAAATGAGATTATGACATAGCCAAAAAAGTATGGGTGAATGGGTGAAAAAAGGAAGGAAGGAACAGATTTAAAAAAAAAAATAATAAAAAGAAGGCATGTGTACATATAAAGGTAACTTCAAATAAGTGCATGCCTTGGTTGAAGATAGTTCTTTAGAGTTCTTAAGCAAGGTACGGTGCACAAATAATGTAGGTAGTCCCTGGGACTTTTTGGTGATATATTGGGGGGAGTGCTGAGCATAATTTCTGATGTTATTTCTAATGATGGCAGGCCAATGTGGGAGCTTAGTTTATAACACATCAATTTTGAAGACATTTTAAATGCATTTAAGTATGTTAAACAGCTGAAACCTGATGGACAGAGCACATATGTCGGATGTGAAAGATTCAAGTCGAATCTCATGGGTTTGCCTGCTTCTGGTCAGGGACTGAGGCCCTTATTTCCCAGACTGTAGCTGAACACTTCCCACACTAGCCTATGAAATACTGAGAGCTTCTCAAGCCTCTCCACTGTAGGTTATTTCTCTTAGAACTTATGATGAGATGCTTACTGGACTGGGACTCATACCTGGATCTCCCATCTTATAAATTAATCTTTTAACATCTAGGCTAATGAGTCATTCTGTACCTTGTGATCTGTCTTCAAAAATGCTGATTTTTATGTGCAAATTCTATAATTCAGAGTAGGCTACTAGATACTCTGGAATAATATTTTCCCTTTCCCACTGTGATTTTTGAGGAAATCTTTTTGAAAGATCTCGTTTTCAAGAGATTGAAGAGTAAAATCTGTCTTTTTTTTTCTTTTTTTTTTCCCTTTAATATTCCTTTCCATCAGATATGTTGGCCACTTCCACTAAGCTATCCCCCATTCAGGCTTCATCTTCAGGGCAAACTGTTTCCTAGTAATATATATTACAGTATTTATTTTAATCTTCATGTTGGTTTCCTCAGCATTGTTTTGTTCTTTAAAAAAAAAAAAAAAAAAGTATGTTCTCATGACTAGATGGAAAAATGGGCAGAAATTTATTTTTTATGCCAGTGTTGCCTTGATTGTGATACTTTTTAGTGTCAGAAGAGTGGCATCTGCATCTGTTCTTTGACATAGCTTATTGATAATGACTTTGGGAGCTCTTCATATTTTGTAATAAACTTAAGAACAGAAAACAAAGCAAAAATGGGTTTATGCAACCAAAGAAAACCTTTGATGTTTTTGGGAGTCAGAGCTCTTTATATATTCAAGCAAGTTCTTGTTTGGCTTCCATCTGTCCCAGAAACGATTTGTGCTTTTTCTGTTTTTTCCACCTTTGAATTTATGGCTGAACATACTATTTTCTTGATCTGAAAACCTTCCAAATCAGAACTTTTGAACCATGCTTGCAGGTGTGCCATGCAGCAATGTTATTGGCATGATGCCATGAATATTTAAAAACTGAACTGGCATTGAAATTTACTCCTTGAATGGGTGGCAAGTACTAGATTTTGCAGTTTGATTTGTATTTGCAAATCACTTTCAAGTGCTGCTTATAATTGAATTTCCCCTGCGGATGTGAAAAACTTCAGTTAATGCAGTTACTTCTACAATGTTATGTATAGATACTATGAGAGTATTTCATGTCCGAGGGAAATGCTGTTTAGCCTCTGAGCAGGTGTGCATTCAACAACACTTGTGTTTACAGAAGACTGTATTTGTGGGCCCTGAGTCCCTTGATCACTGACCTTTATCTTTTTCTCCACACACAGGAAGTCCAGTCTTATTTGAGCAAGGCTTACTCGCTTAACCAGTGCTCATTTAGGCAGTCCAAGAACGCAAAGAATTACACATGGTCGCTCGTTAATATTGGTTTAGAGATACCATTTGCAGTGTGAACAGTCCTTTCAAGTTTCTCTTAGTCTATGGCATGATATGTGAGTACTTGGAGCATGCAGAAGACTTAAGCTTTCATGCAGTTTAAAAAAAAGGTGATGTTTTTGGTCTAATGCTGCTTCTGATTTCTTTGTAGCATTCAATATTTGTGTAAAAAACCCAAACAACTGTCACTGTTAACAGGTCTCTGTCTCAGAGTTAAACTACTGGTAGCTCAGACACATCTTGAATTATATCTAGATCAACATTCCCATACTTTAGGAGTTAAAAACGCACAAAACCTACTTGATTATACAGAAAGAAGGGTTTGGGAAAAGAGTTGGAGTTTTTAATGTGCTTTTTAGTTTAGATGGTGTCTTTCATATTGGCCAATATTGGTAGACTTTAACATGGATGACCTGAACAAAATAACAGTGCTTCAGACAGTGGAAGAATCAGGCAATTAGTCTGTTCTAAAATGCACTTCAGCCTGTTGCTTCCTATGTGAAACTGACACTCAAGAATGCATTTGTCACAGCAGAGGACAAAATATTCTGATTTTCCTTAATCCTTTGTGACCTGGATTGTTATTTGGCCCACAAGCCATATGTTTGAAATTGCTCCCTTAAGGTCAGCATACCCTTTACTTTGTCTTCTCACTATGTGCCAGGGCACTGAAGTGGGACCATGGTTTCTGTAAAAATTAAAACAAGCCATTGTAGTTATTTACTGTATTTCATCCCACCTGAGAAAGCATAAGTGTAAAGTGTGATTTTTAATTAACAAGCACATTGTCCTAGTGCTTTGACTTGGAAAATTACATATCAGTATCTAGACAGTTTAGCAGACCATTCATTCCTCCCTCTAAACCATAAATAATATCCTTCAACTTCCAGGGAATGTTTTTCCACTTACTTTTAGCAGCCATAGGTACATATGAAGTATTAATGATCAAGGTAAGATAAATGAAGGGTGGTAATTGAATAAAGCTATGCCATTTGCTAAACAAAATGAAAAAACCCAACCCTTTCCATCCCTGTATCTTTTTTACTTCATCACTGCAATGGCTTGTCATGACATCCAGCGAGAGTTTTGCCTATTGACCTTGAAACGTATCTTTGTGTTTATTGTCAGGACCTTGCTGGCAAATTGAGCTTGACAATGAGATGGTGGAGGCAGGGGGAAGCAGAGTGACCTGGGACGCACAGTTCTGCTAAAACCTTTCAAGGTCCGTAGAGTGCCTTTTCTTTTCCAACGAATCAAATTACCAGCTGGGTGGCTAGTTTGGTTAGCTAATCATTAATGCGAGACCCGTGAATTATGGAGTTTGTAACCCTTTCTCTTGCTAATTAATTTTTTGTGTGTGCTAAAAACTCTTCCTCCTGATGCTGTGAGAGCCTTTAATGGCAGCAAGGGCAGTGAAATCAGGCCTGTGTTGTCCCCGAGGTGGGTTGCCCAGTGTTTATCCAGAGCCCTGCTGTTGTATTCACTTGGAAGAAACCAGTTCTGCTGCATGCCCTCATGTCCAATGAGTCTGGGGACTGGCCTGTGGTGAGTGTGGTTGGTGGGCAGCCCTTTGCAGCCCCAAGGGTCAGGCAGCAGCTGCCCTGGGACTCTTGGCACCTGCGGAGATGAGATACTGTGCCCTTCATTGGGATAACTTCTTTCTCCTTGTGCTGAAAAGTCCATGTCTAATAAGTTTAATGCATGGGTAGCATCATAATTTTGGTTGCTTTAGTAGATATGTGGCCTTTAGCTATCTTGTGCTATCAAGAGCAGGACCAGGTAGACACCAGCTGATGTTCATCTCCATTCCTTCTTCCCCCTGCATGTCTCCCTGACACTTAGTACACAGGGCCACTGTGGTTTTGAGAGTTGATTTGTCCCATGTTTTTTCAGCACAATAATGGAAAGAATTTGAAAGGATAACCCTTGCATTTGCTCAGGGTTGCCTTGTCTCAGCCAGTCTCTAAGACAGGTTCAAACCTGGTATCCCTGTCCTCTGACGTCAAAGGGGCTGTCAGAGTTCTTCGCATGTTCCTGCCATGCTACTTCGGCTTCCCTTCAGAAGCAATTCCATGGTGTCCAGCCCAAACCATGACACATAGGAGTGGTGGCAGCAGTGCTGGCTAGCTGACTCTTTCTCTCAAACCATACTGCTTTACTTCCCAAAATTGTGAAGAAACACATATATGGTACAAGTTTTGCTTTACTTTATACCTAGTTAGAATAAAGGTGTTTCTTATTTCATTACAGTAGTGCAGACATCACATGGCAGGTACTCTGTTCTGTAGGCCACCAAGTGCAGCTGTGCAGCTTATCACTATGCAAAGAGTTTTTCTGCAGCCGTGTTCAACAGTTTAGGAAAGGAAATCACATACCCAGTGGATGCAGCTGGACAGGGATGCTATCTGAAAAGCAGTCACTTTCCTAACTTTGAACAAGTCCAACTAAAATGTTGCAGGATAGGAGAATTGTGTACAAGTGCTATCACCGTTCTCCAGAGATTCAAAATCTATCTCACTTCCAAGACATATCTGCTTTCTTTAGTTCAAAAATAAAAGCTGATGGCTTTTTACTCTTATTGACTTGATAGTCGTATGAGAAAATGAACTGGATTCTATTCTGGTTTGTTGTTTATCAACAAAATTGATAATAGCTTTCAAACCTGAACCAGAGAGCATGCAGAGTGGCTTCAGGTCATGCTCCAGGTGTGGGTTTATAAAGTGGGCTCTTAAAAGAACAAGGGTATGAGGGTGGTGAGGCACTGAAACAGTTTGCCTAGAGAAGCTGTGGATGCCCCATCCCTGGAAGTGTTTAAGGCCAGGCTGGATGGGGCTTTGAGCAACCTCCTCTACTGGGAGGTGTCCCAGCCCATGGCAGGGGGGGGTTGGAACTTAATGATCTTTAAGGTCCCTTTCAACTCTAACCATTTTGTGATTGCTTTCTTTTTTGTTTGTTTGTTTGTTTGTTTTAAACTTGTAAATTAAGAAAATGTACTTTAGAGTAATTGTCAGACAAATACTGTATTTCATTGTGTCACTTCTGCCAAAACACTCTTCATCTTGTACTTGTACTATCAGGTCTTATTTCTCTCATGGAGGTTTTTGAATATTTCTGTCAGTTAGCAGCATCTTAACTTTTTCCATCCTCAGAGCTCTTTAGAATAAAGTAATATCTAGTACTTAAATAGCAATTTGCATACTGAGAAGATTTTGAGTCTCAGTTAATGTTTCTTTCCTGTAGGGAAATGGTAATGTACATGTTTCTAAGATGAAAGCTGAGTGCATTGAGTAACTTACTCTGGGCACACAAGGAATTGGTGTCATTTTATCTCAGAATAAATGACTTGATCATGTAATTAACTTTCAGCTCTAAGCATATCAATGATTGGAAATTAATTATAAAAAAAGAACAGCATAGTGGTTACTTTACCTGTACTGACTTGGTCACTTTAAACTTTGTAAAGTGTACTGAGGAGGACGTACAGGTGAAGTACAGAACTCTCGGTCCTGAGGCCATGCATCTAGATGACATCTCTATCATATAATATTGAAATAAAAAGGCATGTGATGCCTTGGGGCATTGAGTTTGCTAACTAAAATGAAGTAAAGTTTGCTATCTCTTTTTAGTTCATGTTTTCCGCAAAATGCAGGGCATCTCACAGAGGGTTTTGCTTTTGATGTAGAGTCTGCTGAAGTCAGCAGTGAAAGTCTAACAGCAAGACAGCAAATCAAGGGAAGCAGGGTTGTGATGCAGTTCAGTGAGAAGAAGCCACTACACTTCTTGGTTGCTTTCCATGAGCAGTAAATTAATGGTTCAAAGTGATGCAAGTCATTTAATGTCCAGTTTGGGAGTTTTAATAGACTTTTTCTCATGTAGAGTTCAAGGTAGCTAGAAAGATTATTGTTTTAAAAAAAATAATTCAAAAATAATAAAAAAAATCAAAACAAGCTCCGATTTCTTTTAAAATAATGAATTAATTAAGAATTTAAATCAGAGAGCATATAATGAGATGGACGTGATTTTGAGAACGTTCCCTAAATACTCTTGATTTTGTTTGGTATGCATGGTACACTTCAATAATGGGAAGAAAGGGGAAATTTTAGGATTAGGTAAATTTATGCTGCGTTTGGTGTTGATCTACAAAATGACAGTAGCCCATATGCTCAGCAGGAGAATATTGTACATATAGTCATACTCAAAGTATATTGAGAAACCTGACATCTAAACATTAGAGCTGAGTTTTGTGCCTTCTCGTAAGCTGGACCATAGACACAGTGAAAGAATATAAATACTGGGAATCTTCTGCAAAGGAAAAGAGAAAGGAAGAAGTGTAACAAAACTAATAAAGTCAGTAAATCTAATAATGAATTTCAGTATTAGTGCAAGTTCATGTTTATTGACAGTAAACAAATATGCTCAAATACATGCAATCTGAAAATATTTTCTGGCATATTTTCTCTTGGTTATATCTCTCTTTGTCGAGGTGAGATTCTACTCCATAATAAAGGAGGTATCTTGGAAATCAGATGATGGGGATTTCAGTGAAATCAGTCAGGGAGGCAGATATTATTTCACATGAGTATGACTGGTAAAAGTTGAGACCCCATTGGCTGGCTTTAAAATACTTTGTTTCAGTTGTTGACAGTATCATGCTTGCCTTATTTATTGGTCCCGTTGTCTTCGTCTTCGTGCTTTTGGAAATATCACCTCTAATTGTTCTGAATAATTGTAGCAACACCTGCTGGCAAGCCCAGAGCTGATATACTGGAAGCTTTCCCATGGCTGACATCAGCCAACAAACCGTTTTTGTCCTTAGCAGATGTTTTTCATTTCTTTGTCACGTGGGATTTACTTAGATCTATTCTCTTACTCCAGTAAAGGCCAGCCAGGTCTTTCAGACTGTTTACCATCAGAAAATGTATCGACTGGGTTACTGACACCAAACTACATGGATATTATTAATGCACAATGTTGTTGTATTTTGTGCATTATGAATTCCCTTAATCTTCTCTATTTTTCTGTTTTTAAGAAATTTAACATTTGATGCTTTTAACCTTCTAATTGAGAAAAAAAATAGACAGAAAAGGAATAAAGCAAATAGTCCTTTACATTGCTTTTAGATTTTAGGTTAACCTGATGGTGTTTCCTCTGTTTCTGCTTCTTATTCTTTCTTATTCTGTTACCATCAGGAACCACTGACTTTTGTTTCCATTTCTTTTAACATCCTGAGTGCTTGGTTCTTCACTTATTTACATTCTGTACATTTTTACCAGTTTCTGATTGTTTCCTTGCATTCTTTTTCCAGATTTTTATTTGTTTTTACTCTATATGCCACAAAGGCATAAAAGCATATAGCAGAAAAACCAAAAACAACCACAAACCCATCAAAGAAACAGTGAAATATACCCAGATGAATGGCCCTACAATAGAAACATTAACCCCGTAAGACCCCAAATTAAACAAAACTATACAGTCTTAATAATATGCATTTTGATACCCCTTTTTTTTACCTGTATAGATTTGACTAAGTTAAAAATTCTACATTGCTTGGAACTTTATAAGTTTAATTTTTGGTTCATTGTTCTTTGGTAGGGTAGTTACTGTAGTCTGATTCCAAAATGGTATTTAATCCATGTACAACATAGACATATACCCATAAAATGTTTCTAAAGATTAAGATTGGACCCTCAATGTCTTCCCTCCTCTGCCAAAAAATTACGCCCCCCTCCTAAAAAAAAAACCTGAAAACGCTAGCACAGTATCCCACAGGGGCTGAGCAAGCTCTGCTTCTTTATTAAATGTCACAAGAAAAATGCTGTGCACTTTTGCAATCTTTCTGCGGCAGTGGAGGAGTACTAAAGCCTGTACATTGTCATGTATTTTGCTGGGCATCTTTAAAAAATGCGAATCTGCAGACTCCTGGGCATGGGCTTTTAATTACCTGTCAGTGGGGCTAGTCAGGGCTCACAAAGTGTCCCTGTGTACTTTCAGGGTATTAACTTTATATATCCAATGCCTAAAATAATTTTTGCCTCTTTCTATCAGGCTAGTTACCATATTGTGGATATTCTTTCTCTTAAAGAAACATCTCTTAAAAAAGATTTATATTTCATCCAAGAGAACTTTGTTCATCAGTTAGCTGTGCTTTGTATGTGATCTATTTTCTACAGAGATGTTAGTCCTCTCCCTTGGAATAAATAGAGAAGTAGATAAGTAAGTGAAGGCATTTCAGTGATCCAAACTATATTGTATCACTAAAGCTTAAGTGTATTTGCCCTACTACCTTATGTACTGAATAACGGTCTTCCTCTGATTCTACTTATTATCGTTAATTATACTAAATTGACAATATCGTCCTGTGACTTTTGAAGCTATATGGCTGTCTGTTCCTTACTCAAATTTAAAGTAAAGTCCATCTAGACTTAGGGAAAGAAGCACTTCTGTTAATTTCAGGTCTCATACTAATCAAGAGTTAAAACTATATGCATATGATGCCCTAGTCTGATATATTCCTTAATACACTATAGTTTCAGCATGAATACCTCAGGTTGTATTAGCTGAATAAATTATATACTCCCCCCTTCCCACCTTTTTCTCAGTGGTAAGATACCAAGATGTCTGCATTGATACAGCTAATGGTGTACAGCCATTTCTTTTGAAAGGTTCCAGTTATAATCATCTCCAGGCTCCAATTTGTGCTGTACATGGCCATCTATGTGGGTTTTTGTCCCCATTCCAACCACCTGGGTTCCATTACTCCCATTTGGTTCCCATTGCACTGACTTCCTGTCTGTATTACAGAATTTATTTCAATTTTTGAGCATTTAACATAAAAGGTCTTGTATAGTCTGTACTTGCAAAAAAAACTCGAAAACCAACCCACCCCACAATCCAGAAAAGTTAATTTAATGTCTACGTATTCCTTCTTGCTCAGTGCAACATCAGCCCATAAGAAGGCAGGCTCAAAGTCAGAGTTCCTCCAGAGACAAAAAAATGTTGTTAAAGTACCCATTTTTAAAACCCTCATAACCCTAACTGTTACAGAGCCATAGAAGAATGCTGAAAGAGAGATCATCAAGGGTCAGCTGACCTATGGCTGTATCCCAAGGCAGGATCCTTATATGCTCAAGCTACTCTAGGGAGACACTTTTATGACCCTTTTAAAATGGATATTCTGCCAATTTTACTGGTGTCTCTAGCCCACATGGTATGCAACAAGAATTCTGTGTTGTGCAGTAACGCCTGATGCTAAGGCTAAATTTGCTGTTCTTTTTCTTACTGGGAATTCTTTGGAATTTATGGGATGCTTTTTTCATTTCCTTAAGCATTTTTTCCCCTCTTTTCATAACATACGTATACGTGCATCTTTCATAGCTGAAGTGTTTGTATTGTACTGCTATTTCAGCCTGGAGAATAGAAGGCTCTGGGGAGATCTTATAGCAGCCTTCCAGTATCTGAAGGAAGCCTACAGAAGAGCTGCAGAGGGACTCTATCACAGAGTATAGTGATAGGACAAAGGATAATGGTTTTGAATTGGAAGAGGGGAGATAGATTAGATACTAGAAAGAATTTTTTTCCTGTGAGGGTGGTGAGGCACTGGAATAGGTTGCACAGAGAAGTTGTGGAAGCCCCATCCCTGGGAGTGTTCAAGGCCAGTCTGGATGGGGCTTTGAACAACCTGCTGCAGCGGGAGGCATCCCTGTCCATGGCAGGGGGGTTGGAACTTGATGATCTTTAAGGTCCCTTCCAACTCTAGCTGTTCTATGATTCTACACTTCAGAGATTAACGATAGGTAGATAGGAATAGTTTATTATTTGTAGGCAAGTGCTATTCAAAACCATGCAAAGAGCCTTAGACTTTTCTATGTGACTGGGGAGATTTGACAGTACATTTCTTTTTCTTTCTAATCAATTACAGTTTTTAATTACATATTAGTCCCACAAGTGAACAGATTGTTCCTGCAGCAAAACAGGAGGCAAATAGTGTCAGTGGCCAACCTCCACATTCCTCCTTTACTTTTCTCCCCAGACTAATGCCTTCTACCCCACCCTTACTATTATTTTCTTTCCCTAAATCAGCTGCCAGAATCTATACGTCGGATGCATAAAACCTGTGCATAGACCATCCAGTTCAAATTAGAGATTTTATACGATTACACTCATAGATGTTTT
Source organism: Jacana jacana (assembly GCA_013400555.1). Taxonomy (NCBI): domain Eukaryota; kingdom Metazoa; phylum Chordata; class Aves; order Charadriiformes; family Jacanidae; genus Jacana; species Jacana jacana. Next base: position 17,071 of record VZTM01030229.1, read on the forward strand.
TTCCAGGTTCTTGGTCATTGATAACAGTAAGATCTACTCACAAATGGGAAGTTACAGCACCCCAGCAGAAATAGGCTACTCCGTGCCTCCATGCCAATTACCCTGCGATTTCAAACAGCAATATCAAGTGGCTGTATTGCTGTCACAGAAGATCTGTGGGTTAGAAAAGTATTGGAAACGTAAAGTAAGGGAGTGAAAAAGTAAAGTAACAGAGAGCTAGAGGGATACCTTTCTATGACCATCTAGTCTAGAGGCAACTCCTTAAGATATTTGGGTGTATTTATCTCTATTATATGCGTGTTGGGGTCAAGAAAGCAAAGGAGAAATATGGGTCTTTGCTTCCATAAACTGAAATGGCACATATATAGAAAGCTATGCCATAAACACTTGAATTCTGTGAATTTTTAACTTGACTGGAAGGTGAAAAGACAAAGGCACAGCTGAAAATGCTAGCTGATTAGTCTTGTGTATAAAATCTATTTAAGGGGCAATAGCAAAGTTCTGTATAAAAATTAATTAGAACATAGCACAGTCAGTTGTGATCAAAGAGCATACATTTATTGTGAAATATATGGTTGCTGGAGACAATTCATTTTTAATTTATTAGATTCCATAAATTGTTTTCTGATAGGTTAGGTACAGAGATATATCAAGCTTATTCACATAATACTGGCTCTGGTAACTAGCTAAGTGAATTAGAGTTTTGAAGTATATGCTTACCCTTTAATAGTAGTAGACATCAGCAATGAAACCACATGGAAGTAGTGCCTAGTGTGTTTTCAGGATTACAAAAGCACTTCTAGCTAGAAGAATATGTTGATACTAGCAAAACAAAACCCTGTGCTATTCCCTATACAGAATCAGGTAGAAAGTACAGGTCAGTTTCCTCTTATTGATGCGAGGTCTGGTGTTGAGATGCAGACTTGAAAACAGGGATTTTGTGTCATTAAGGATCTGAAGCAGCAGTGTTCAAGGTGCTCTCAGGTTCTTGAAACATGTAGATGTGGTGGACTTTTTCTGCATTGATATTTTCTATGTGGTCCTTGATCTTTTACTAAGGACAGAACAAATCTATTTCTTTCAAAGCACAACCACCCCCACTCCCCTGCAGCTGGTTTAACTTGTTCCTTCAGAATTGCCCACATAAGCCCCTGCTGCTGTCCCTGGTATAACAGACACGTAAGGCCTTGGTTATCCCTTGCTTTGTAATGTTAGTTCATAGTACTGTTCATAGTACTGTTAAAATGTATAAAAGTCAGTTTTGCTCTCTATTTTCCTTATTTATTTCTGCTTTCTCTCCATAATATGATATATACTGTGCTAAAGTCAAGGCAGATGTAAAAATTACAATTAAAAATACAGTGTCAGGCTGCTGAGTTCAGTTCATAGGCATAGTGGCTGCAGGAGTATGGGAATGAGGGGAGGAATGTGAGCAGCGTTCTTCCATTTGCAGACCCTCAGCTTAATTGTATGCTTCCCTTGCTGTTCTCTCAACACAACTAGATCTTTTGCTTGAACCTGTGCCCATTTTATCCCAGAGCAGACTGGGTTTTCTAACAAATATTCATTCTGTGTTGCTGCAGAAACCAAACCTTATTTATGTATATTACATAAATGCAACATAACCTTCATGGATTTTTTTCCCTTTTTCTGTGTCCTAGTGTAATTAATTTTCAAGTACAGTCCTTTGTGAATGTCAAGGTAATCTGGTAAAGTAGAACGAGAGATTTTTCATTCAGAAGCGTCCTAAAACATCTGCTCAGTAAAGAGACCCGATGGCTGAAGGATAGAGTGTATACATGATCAGAACTGCATTTGGGTATTCAGTACGGGACATATGCCAAACTCTTTAGGAAAGCAGCAGGATAGTTTTGTTTTAAGATTATTTTGATATCTTGGGCCTTTTTTATGTTGTTCAAAATATCTGGTAGCAATTTAAATATAATATGCTCACTCTCCTCTCTAATTTAGAAAAGAAATGAGTTTCTCAAACAGGAACTGTCTTTTGGGGATGTCCAGGTGTGCACATCTAAATCCTGTGGAAGGCTGCATAGCATCAGACTTTTGTTTTCTGAATAAATAAGCTATTGTAAATCAGCAGGCATGAAGCCAAGTTATAATAGAAGAATTTATTATAATTTAATGTAGATGGTGGATAGAATGGATAGATTGTAATTGAATCTAAGTGAATAATTCCAGTAAATAATTTATTCAATGAATTTATCCTGTTTTTCTACTCAGAGATTGTTTTTACTCCCCCCTTCCCCCTTCCTCCCCATGTTTTATAGCCCCTGGGTTTTTTTCTCTAACCAGAAGGGTAAGGACTCTCTTTGTTTCCTTATGTGCTGGACTGTGCTGGCCACTGTGGCAGCATTGCTGGTTTGTGCCTCTGTGTCCCCAGGCACACACACCTGGGACCCCATGCTTGGAGGGAGTATGGTGAAGTTGGTGGGACTCTATGTGGGACATTGCCACCACAGCAGCAGTGCTTGCAGAGATATGGGTCTGGCTGTGAGCACCAGAACCTGCAAACACTGGTCTTGCCACAGCGAGCAGTCTTCTCTGTGCCAAGTGACTCCCAGCACTGCAGTGGGCATATCTTCAAGGCAAGAATTACTTGGTTACACCACAGGATTTGGGCTTCAGTGTCTGGGTTCACAGTTGGGGAGGACCTGCTCAACAAAGACCTACTCAAGAGGGTTAGCAAGGGACTTTCTAGAGGATGAGAATCATGTTTCACTTGAGCTGTCAACATCCTCGGTGTGCTTTTTGTGTATGTGTGTGGTTTTACAGGTTTTGGATTTTTTTGGGCTTCAAGGAGGGAGTAGAAATATTTGTGCCACACAAACTCCTTCCAAAAAAATGTCTCCAATCTAAGGAATTTGTTTACTGAGTAGGAGCTGTGCTGTTAGGCTATAAGCCTCGTGGAGTTCTGTTTCTATTACTGTATACGCTAGCATCCTGCCCATTGGTTAGGCTGCCCAGCAGGCTAAGTCCTTGTCCATATTCTGTCTTGTTCTGTCCTTTCTTCTAGGGTTTTTTGTTTTGTTTTTGTTTGTTTGGTTGGTTGGTTGGGTTTTTTTTGCGGGTGGTTTGTTTTTTGGGTTTTTTTTTTTTGGTTTCCCCAGGTCTTAAAACAGTTTTTCTGGACTTTGGAGATTTTAATCAAGCTTTAGCGCTTCTCAGAAGCCCATCCCTGCTTGAAAAAAGATCATTAGATGCTTACACAGCCAATTACTTAATTTTTTCCAATTCCCTCAAAGGCCCACGCTGGTCTTCCACACTTCATGTAGCAAGACATACAGATTTTTGTAACATTTCTTCTCTTATTTATTTGAGTAGTAAAAGAGTGTCATGTCAGAAAAAATTAATGCTACTAATTGATATTGAAGTAGGACCCATTAAAACAAATTGAGCTGCTGACATCTCATAGCTATCATTATCCTGAACAGGTTGCAAACTCAAGTAGGCATCACTGCATCAGATTAGCATGGTCACAGCTTGCTTAGCGTTCAAATAAATGTAGCACAGGCTGAGCCAGAATTTGACCAGTAGCTTGAACTTATAATGTTCATTTTTGGAGCTCTGAGCCACAGGAGTGGGATGCAGAAATTGAACCTTTAATGTAGCAGCAGATCCAAAACGAAATGCTCATGGTGTGTACTCTTCCCTTCCTCCTGTGGGAGCAGTAGATTAATGTTCAGTGTTGAGCAAGTCCTGCCGTGGTTATAAATCTGCAGAGTTCATCCCTGCAGGTACTAGCTCACAGTTTGCAGTTATTAGTGTTATCATTCTGTTGTATATGTTATCTCTTTGCTCTTCATATTTATGTTTTACGTGTATTAACGTCAAAATCTATTTCATCATAGAATATGCTCTTTCATACCCTGTCTCAGTTCTTGCTCCTGATAGCTCTAAGACATCATCTACCTGTACGTGTGGAAAAGGTCTTTAATCCTAGCACTGCATATTCAACACAAGTTTGGAGTGATACCACACAAGATTGTCCATCTTCTCCATGCTGCTGTGGGTCAGACTTTTTCACTGCACATAAAATTAAGTGGCAGCTTTGATTTCTTAATGAGGCTTGAGTTTTATTTTGACAAAAGTGCAATCATTTGGTTTTACATAGATAACCCATGTACTCTTCAAAGTGATACTATTCCTCTCAAACAACTGAGTTTAATATTAATTTATAAATCCAAATTATTTTAATAATAGAATGTATGAACAATAGTCTAATCTGTTCAGCAGGCTGCTGTATTTTTTCATTGATTTCTCTATTAATATTGGAGCAAAGACAGTAATTTCTGGTGCTTTTACAGCTGTAAAAACATGCCTATTGCGAAAACAGACTAAACTGTACCAAAAGACTCACTGTGCCAGCAATATTTAATACTTCATTGTAGGTCCACTGTTTTAAACATCTGTCCCTCATTTAGTATATTTTTAAGACAGAATTTTTAGTGTGGGCAAAAATGTAACTGTTTATAGTAAGATGCTTTCTCTGCTACCGAGAAAAAAGCAACATAGGTTTCCATGAGAAAAAATATTTTTAATTATTTATAGGATTTTGGTCACTGGCCCTAAAGCTCCATAAAACTGAAATGAACACATTTCTAAGAACATGAATGTGGGCGATAAACAAAGTTTCTGTGAAGTAAAGATGGAAGACAGCAGGAAGCTGGAAAGGGAAAATGACCATGTGGCCTCTGTATTCTGCTGCATGTTGTGCATAAAGGAAATTATTGAGTGATTCAGGCAGAGGCGGGTGGACGCAGAGGTCTCATGTAGTAAAACGAAAGAATTAGGAAATGAGTTGCATATGAAAGATACTGAGATTATGGCTACTTGATGTAATTATTAATATTCTACAGGCATCATAGAATTGCTGAGGTTGGAAGGGACTTCAGGAATTCATCAAATCCTATCCAAAATGTATCTTCAGATGGTGTGCAATGAGAGCATTGGAAAGATGTATGATCATCTTGCTGTGAGTTATAGTCCGTAAACTTCTGTAGACGAGAGCACTGTGTGTACAGTGTGATTGTTCCACAGTAGTATAGCTTCCCCCATAATTTGCTAGAAGAATACTTAATTTTTCTCACATCTTTTTATGCAGACAAAAATTAGAAAATACTTGTGTTAGCTTGGTTGATGTATTTTACTGGGAATATGTAACTTTTCTGTAGTGGTGAATGTAGAAATCATGTCTTATACTGGTTTGTTTGGTTTTAAACTCTTGATGTGAAAATTACAGACCTATACAACATCCCTGTGTAACATTCCTACAGTACATTAAACTGAAGACCATATAAAGCCAGAAGAAAACACAGTGCTTATCATGTACTAATTTAAATTTCCAGATCCATGGCAAGTGCCCATGCTCATCTCAGTTAAGTATTTATCAGAAATGCAATGTAGATTAATTCCTCCCTTCCACAGGTACGACACTGCCTCACTTATTTATGAGAAAAGGACTTACATTTTCATCTCTAACAGCACAAAAAAAGTGCTGCCACTGTTTGTCCTGCAGTAATAGTGCTGGGCTACTAATCAGCTTGTTCAGATGACATTTTCCTAGATCAGCCTGCTAGAGTTAGCCTGTGGAAAGAGATGTTTCATCCCGCAAGGTTGGAAACAGAATCCTAGGTTTGCTACTTTGATTTGTAAAATGAAGAGGTCAGAATGGCAACTCCATGTTGGGACACAAGTGTTTAACGGTGAGACTCAATGACACCTTAATTACTAGGAAAAATGTTATAGGAGTGTTTGTGTAGGAAGAGTGCTTGAAATTATATCCACAATTGCATTTAATATGGCTTCCATTTCTTCTTGTGTTACATCTCAATATAATTTAATGATGGGATCAAGTGTACCCTGACCAAGTTAGCTGATGATACCAAACTGAGTGGGGAAGTGGACACTTTGGATGGGAGAGCCACCCTGCAGGAAGGTGTTGCCCATAGAGGCCATAGTTGTCTCATCCCTGGAAACGTTTAAGGTCAGGTTGAATGAGACTCTGAGCAACCTGATCTAGTTGACGATGTCTCTGCTCATTGCAGGGGAGTTTGGACTAGATGACCATTGAAGGTCTCTTCCAACCAAAGTTATTCTATGATTGCATGATTCTAATGTATTTTAAGTTTCTTTAGATAAATTAAGCCCTTTTTACTGATGTACCTAACTTCAGAATGTGCAAGTTAAAAATATAAAAGTATTCAATGGTACATCTGGTGTACATGATAATGGTAGTGGAAAATGGAAGCTAGCACGTGTCCCTCTTCATTTTCCACAACTGTTTTGGAGAGTCCCACGAGTGTTGGCAAGCTTCATATCTTAGTGGAAAGCCGTCTGATTTGTTTTCCTTTCAGAGTTCATGTTTCAAACAAACAAGGCATTGTGAACGGAGGCTTTGTTTGAATGAATGCTATGGTGTTGGTTTATAATCAGCCTTTAGAGTAAATCTACAATTATTGAAAATTATATAATGATTTCGTGATCAATAATTAATGATGTGTTATGCATAGAATATGTTATATATAAAAGAAAAAAGTGCAACAAAAACTGTTTTCTTTTGAATCTTAGATCATTTACATACACTCAACTAGGGTTATTTTGAAGCAGAAATATAGAGAAAAGTGTAAATGTGTGTCTCTGAAGATGGCCATTGTAGGTAGTTTCTTCTTCTGGAGGAACACCACTCACAAATCCTGAAGTGGAGTCCGGAGTTGTCAGGTTGTGGTCAGGACCCAAATCCCAGTTCAGAGAGGTGTAAGCAGGCTTGGGGGACTGCTGAGGTAGGAATTGTATCTGATGATTCCTGTTACTGGCAACCTGGTCCCCTCTGCTAGGCCTCCATCCTCATAGAAGTGCCTGGATTAGTCCTGCAGCTGTACAGACTTAGTCACTAATTAAGAGAACCTGATTTTAATGGAGTTACATCCAGGGTTAAAACTCCATATGAAGCCAATTGAGAGATTGAGAGGTACTGACTCAATTCAGACTGCCATCGGGATCACCAAAAACTTGTCAATGGTAAGACTTACGTGCCCTTTTGTATGGATATCTAAAACAAATAAAAACTCTCTGAATTCACTTTTAATGTAGAACTGAAAAAGAAAAAAAAAGAAAAAAGGTTTCTCATCCCTTGCCACCGTATGCATGGATAACTGTGGTTCACATGCTTGTTTTAAACATGATAGAAATAAAATATCCGAGCACTAAGGGCCTCGTCTGTACCAGGCTCAGCAACACATCTCAGTGCACTTTTCCATTTGACCATACTGCAAGATTACATTTGTGAAGCAGCTCTGATGTAATAAAAAGTGCTGATTTAATAGGAGACTGTAAATGACAAGCTCTGTGTCAAATTTAGCTGTTCTTTGGAGGTAAAAAATGGAAGCAGAGAAAATTAAGAGCCCAGTATAATTAAACATCTATCTGAACTTTTGCATTTTATATATTATGTTAGTTTTCAAAGGTGAGGGCCAAAGTAAATGTTTGGAGTTCGCTCTTGGCGCAGTGGTGGGGCAGAGATTGACGTGGGTTTATGGTTCCATCATGGACATTGGAAAAACCCCGCTCACCGTCGGGGAGGAACACACTTGGCGTTGAGTCAAATGCGCGGCGTGGAAGCATTTGCCCAATTAGTGTTTTAACAGCTGCTTAAGGTTTGTTTCAATGGGAAGAAAATTATTGAGCACAATTTTATATAATTAGTAGAGCATAAAACACGTGGTGTGTCTAATTAAATGTTTAAAACTATTGACATTACATAGCTACTGTTGAAGTAAATGAAGTGGAAAATCGTTATGATTTTTTCAGTTGGTAAATTACTTCACAATATGCTCAAAGACCCATTTGATAAGATGAATTCAATCCTGAAGCAGAATGATGAGCACCAGTGGCCTTTTCACGCCCCACAGGTATGCAGACGTCTCACCAAGTTAACTAGTGCAACTGGATGGTATTCAGGGCTTTCAAGTCCCGCCAGCATGTGCTCTGCTCTTCAGAGCATGCTGTATTATATGCAAGTATGTCCCACTCCTTTGGTCTGCTACTCTTTTATCCAAAGGGTGACAAATTGGGCATTGTAGAGCTGAAACCTTCACTTTCTGATCCCAAAACAATAAAGCCATTGAATAAAAACCCATCAGGCACTTACAAAAGAAGAGGAGTTTGGAATTGCATGCAAATTTGCTTTTAAAACCTGACATATTTCACAGGTTGCTGTTGCTGATTTATTTGGAATTTGTTTTGCAGTTCTCTAGATAGATATGGAAATGTAATTATGTATCATGCAACATCAGTTGTGTGATTAATTTAAATCCAGTTGCACCACCTGGCGGAAGGCTATTCTGTCCAGTCTTATAACATCCCCATTTTTATTTACGGGAGTATTGAACAATGTTGACAGTGAAAACAGACTTTTGAAATTATTTCTCCCCCCCCCCCCCCCTCACTTCATAC
>VZTM01030229.1:28162-48710 GCA_013400555.1 Jacana jacana
AGAACATATCTATTAAAGAGATTTAATAATTTCTTCCTACTTCAAGTTAAGAACATTTAGAATCATGCATCCACAAGTTCTCTGGGCAACCTGTTCCAGTGTCTCACCGCCTTCAATTCAAAAGGTGCATTGAGTTTTAAAATTATTTTATTTTAAAACAAAATATTTAACCATTCAAACACATTAATGTTTTGTCAATCCATTGCTTGTGTATCTCCATGACCCTGACAAATATGTAAAACAAGCAAACAAAACCCAATGTCAAAAGCATTGCCTAGCTTAACTCAAGTCAGTTCAAGCAATATGAGCAAGGGAGAACTATTTTTTACAATCCTTCACTGAGGATGGGTTTCAGAATGGAGAGCTGAATGTTTAAATTTCTGTAAAGACATACACAGTTTCAGTGTGTGTTTTATTACAATCATTGAACCTTGCTCGTGCCAACTGCAAATACAGAAGTGTATTGTAAACGTCACCCTTGAGGAGGTTGTGCAGGTCCAAAGGTCCCCTCTTTCCCTGAGGTCCTCCCTGATGTTTTGTCTAGCTCATCTTCACATTCCAGAACAGAGGACAGGAAGTTGTACAGTTGGTACAAAATATGAGATTTGTTTTACAAACACTTTACAGGGATAGGAAGGTGAAGGATAGATGCTGAAGGCTTCCCAAGACATGGAGGACATTTCATATTATGTACTCATCTCTTCCAGTAGGCTGTCAGCTCCCTTTTGCTGGCTACATTCTTTCGCTGTTTTTTGTTTTTTTTTTTTTTCAATGGGAAAGCTATGGTTGGTGGTTTTTTTTTGTTTTTTTTTTTTTGCCTGTGTATGTACAGGAGGCATGTTGGAGCCTGTCTGGCTAAAGTTTAGCTGCAAAGAAGTCTCTAAAGTACTGTCAAACTCTTGTAGTAATATGAATGCACACATTTGCATAGAATCTAAAAGGAAAAAAAAGAAAAGGGCTATGTAGCAGTTTAATTATATTATCATCACTTCTGTGTTGAAGACAGGACAAGGCAGGAATTGACAGTGGCACCCATTGCTTCTATATGTTTATTTGAAAAGAGTAGCACAAAAGATCACTTCTTCAGGAGCATGTGTCTCAGCATTTCCTCAGATTGTTAGGGCCCTCCTGTTGCAGGTGTTTTTCACTGTTACATTTGACATGTTAACTTGCCTTTTATGCTGAAGCCACATATCCATGTTCCTGTGCTATGTTTACTAGTGACAGATAGGTGGGAATATCCCTGTTGTATGCCTCCAGCACTTGGGAACTGTATGATGCTAGGCAGCGTGGTGATGCAGGGTGCATTTTTTGCTGCCTTTACCTACCCATTCCTTTCCTGGGCTGTCTCCCTCAGGTCCTTCCCTCCCTCTTACTGAAAAAGCAGCTGCCGGCTCAGTGTGAGCAGTTAAGGTCAAACAACACTCCAGTTGCCTGACAGCACTCATCACACCCAGGAAGCCAGCTCACATGCAAGAGATGAGGTCCCAAAGTTACAATGAGGAGGGTTTTAGAAATCCATTTGAAAGATATATTTTTTTTAATAGATGGCAGTGAATTAGCATTTTCAATGGGAGGCTGAAGGATAAGCAGGCAAACTTGTTAGCAACCCCCTGCAGCACTCTGAATGGATGCACAGAGCTGCCAGTGTTCGTAACCTCGTCATTAGCCTCTCTGTAATTGTTCTTTGTCTGATATCCCTAGTGTCCGCACTCAAGTGATGAAATGAAAAGTTCTGCTTTCACTCAAAAAAGAAAAATGAAGTTTCTAGTTTTCATCATGTCAGGGAGAAGTCTGAAAACATGATTTCCAAAAGCTTGAAGACTAGCATGAAAAGAAATCAAGAAATCCTTGTGTTCAAATAATTTGTGTTTTAAAGAGAGTATCCAAAGCTATGAATGGGCTTTTACTATTAAATGAAAACGAAAACATAAAATGAATACTGTGCAAATGATTCCAGGATGCTTTTACCTTTCCTAAAAATCCCAATCTGCAAAGACATATGCACTTTTCCAAATTACCATACAGCAATGTGGATTTTATTTCCACTGTCGTAAGCTGTTTTGCCACTGTTTCCACCTTTACCAAAAGAGTGCTGTGTGATGCCTACTTGACAAGTGAGAGGAAATTTCAGTCCTGTCTCCTGGCATTTGGTGAGCTGCATATAGAAATATAGAAATAACTGAAATAACTTTTGTATTGCAGCAAGAAGCAATCCCCAAACTTTTCTGGAACTGGCGATTCATCCACAGATTTGTCTGCATCACAGAAATTTAGATTTTTCTGTTGTGAAAATTGTACCTTTGAGGTACAAGACACTGCAGATGTTCTAAACAGAAAAACATCAGTCTACAGCGGCAGGAAAAAAAGAGAAAAAGCTAAAATCTTGAAAAGCTCAAAAGCTCCAAAGTAATCTTTTATTCAACTTGGGTTTGAGTGTAACATCAACATCAACATAGGGATCAACTCAGTAGCATCTTGTCTGTACAAATGGCATCTAATGCAAGTGTGATTACAGTGTGTTTCAGTTTTACAGTCTTCCTGTTAATTAAGATTCTCACGGGCGCTATTGTGTGAAGGTGTGTCCTCAAAGTTTTGTCTAGGCCCCCCATTCTTCTGCCTCATTTGTACATTTCTGGTAGTACTGATAGCCTTAATGATTTTGGTGAGCTCAGTTTGTTTATGAACCTAAATGAAAACATTTGGAGAGTTGCAACAACTTCTGAGATACCTGAAGAGAAGTTGGTGCTGGTCTCTTCTCACCAGTGATAGAATGGCCTCAAGCTGCACCGGGGTAGGTTTAGGCTGGACATTAGGAAAGAATTCTTCACAGAAAGAGTGGTCAGTCACTGGAATCGGCTGCCCAGGGGGGTGGTGGAGTCACCATCCCTGAATGTGTTTAAGAGTAGATTAGATGTGGTGTTGAGGGATGTGGTGTAGGGGAGAACTTTGTAGAGTAGGGCTGATGGTTGGACTTTATGATCACAAGGGTCTTTTCCAATCTGAATGACTCTATGATTCTCTTATTTGGGGAATTAATGGAAATTCTGTCCCTGTGGCTTTAGGCAACAGATTCCCAGGCAATTTCATTGTTTCTTTACAAATATCTCCTCGTTCTGACTATAATGTATATGCAGTATTAATTAATAGATTAACAATTCAAGTAATGATGCTGGGTTTCTAAGAGATGTATGCAATATACAAAAACAACAACAACAACAATATAATAATAATATTATTGTTATTATTACTACTACTACTACTACTACTACTACTACTAATAATAAAAATTCAAAATAAGGATGACTGACATGACATTTCAGGTATCTCCATTCCTCCTGCTTTGGGTGTCTCAAGTTTCATAGTGTAGTTAGTCTGTTGGCTTCCAGACTTACTTAATTCTAGATTGCCATAGGCGATCACAAGTGTTAACACATTTGCTCCCTATTACTTAGTAGAATAGAACTGGAAACTACTAACATACAGCATTTATGAATCTAGATTTGAACATGAATCATCATACATGGTAATTTCTGTCCAAGTTTTAATATGACAAGACCTGAGTGGCTCCCAAAGTAATTCTTCTCTTTGCTGTTAGCAATGGCAGAATAGCAATCCAGTTGCAAAGAATATCTTGCAGTCTTTGAAAGAATTGCACATATGCTAGAAACTGAATAAAAATTTTCATGCTACAGAGGAGTAAACACCTTCTGGGAACAAGGAATTTCATATCTGAAACATGATTTTATTCTTGCTCAGCTCCCTTGAAATGGTAAGTCCATTTCTGTGGTTTATATGCAGTTGCTACAGAGAAGCCAATTTTGCTGATATGAAAGCAAGGAGGTAATGCTATCAGATGGTCTCATTTAGTTGCACTTATGTCTCTCATGCAGATTGTGGGTAATTCCTTTTAAGTTGTGACTTGTGATGTAGAAGGGGATAGTGAGTGTCACCCAAAACTTTTATTGGGAGCAATTTCCCTCTCTCAGTCTAGCATGTGGGTATTTAGGAAATTGGGTTCTCTTCTGTCCCATAAATTCGTCAGTTCATAGGAAAAATTCTATCAGCTAGGTATTATATAGAAGATTGGTACTTGAGCAAGTAATTGGTAGGGTAAAAACTAAGCAGTACAAAGACTTATACAGTGGTATGGGGAAGGCACAGAAGCAGCTACATGAAAAGTTCTACAAATCAATTTAGAATAATAAGAATGGCAACTTCTTTATTTACTGACAAAGTTATTTGTCAAAGCAACTGAGTCCAACTGATGGACATTAATTAGCCAGTAAATGTGATAAATCACATTGTAGATTATTAATTTAGATAATATCTTCTCTGTAGTGGATTTCACAGGTAGTGGAATTATGACTTGTAAAAACCTGATATTTGGAGCTGGCAAATATGGTGGGATTGCATATATTGTCCTGTTGGCAAGGAACAATTTTCCTAAGATTTATTGTGATTAATCCATTTGGGCAACTGTTACAGAGACTCACACTGTAGAAACTCCACTCTTCTTTCTTGCAAGATTGTCTCTGACCATTTGAATGCTAACATTCCCTTATAGATAGTGTTTTATGCTGAGTTCTGTGAGTTATATATTCAACCAAGGTCAATATTTCATGTTGATTTTTGCCTGGAGTTGATTCATGATAGGTCTTATATGTGAAAGCTCCTGCCTTTTTTCCTGTTCTGTAAATATATTGAGGTGAGTCTCTAGTACTGCTGGATGTTGACTTTTGGGTTTTGTTGTCTTTTTTTTTTTTTAGGTCCGAGTGCCCTAAAATCTTAGTAGAGATTCAAACTATTCAAGGTCTTGTAGAATAGTTCCCTAAAATGTATTGTTAGTTACTTCAACAGTGCTTATGGGGGAAAAAAAATATAAAATCCAAGTCTTCAAGATAGCAGCCTTCTGGGTTCATTTATCAAGAATTAAGATCAAGGCTAACAAGTTACTGAAGTGATTAAGGTGCTGAATCATGCAACATACAAGGTTTTGAACAGGTACTTTTGGATTTGTTTGCCCCATGGAGAAGGGAGAGTCTCCTAAACTGTCAAGATTTCAAATTCAAATTCTCAGTGTATATCAGTTTTATCCTAGGAGCTATTTAGCATACTCTTTTTTTTTTTTTTTTNTCTTGTTCTATCGATAATTGCCTGTGAGAAGAGACCAGCACCAACCTCTCTGCAATGCCCTTTCAAGCAGTTGTAGAGAGTGATGAGGTCTCCCCTCAGCCTCCTCTTCCTCAAACTAAACAATCCCAACTCCCTCAATCGATCCTCAAAAGACTTATCCTCCAGGATATCATTTCTTGTAGTAAATTTTTTAAACATGGTGACTGTGCTTTTATACTTTGTATTTTTAAAAAGCACTTTTTAAAAGTTAAACAGTTGCCTCTAAAGAAACATGGAATAACAGCTTGATTTGGTAATAACTCTGAGAAATAGCACTTCTTCAGTGTGCCTGAACGTAACAAGTAGAATAATTTTTAATTATTTTTTTTTCTAAGCAGAATTCTTAGTTCTGGGAGCCTATTATAAATATTAGGGTTATTGTAGGATTATTGCCTATGCAATATTTTGGCCAGAATTTGAGGTCACAACCACTCTGGCAGCTGAGAGCAATCACGCTTGGCCAGTGGACGGCTCTCCTTTTGCATCAGGCACCACTGCATGGGCTCTTATGGCCTTTCTCATACTCTTCAATGGGATGTGTAGCTCTTCCCTCCCCAACTCTTTCTATTGCCTTTGAGATAGCTTGCTATTTGTCTTTCAAGCTGTCTTTGTATGTCACTAAGAAAGTTTAGGGGAGCACTCGTAGTGTTTTAAGAATTATCAATAATCTCCTATACACTTGTAGTTAGAATATTCAAATGGCTACTTTTCATTATCTCAATTTTCAGATCTGTGTTGTAAACTTGTGCAAGCTTATAGGTGTGAAGGAAGCAAGTAGTTCCACTTTGTATTTATAATCCGTGTCCTAGCAGGGTTAGAGGGCTTTTCAACCCAAGATGAATGATAAATACCCCATTCAGATCCCCTCTACAAAGCTACTTGTGAGTATGGCTCAATAGCTTTTGAGAACAAGAAAGAAAAGATGGGACTAACCCGTTCATGTCATGTTACTTCAGCCACTGAATAGGCTTGTGGTTGCTGCCCTATCTATCTGTGGAAAATCCTTTGCAGAGGTTTTAAAGAGATCGTAATCAGCTGTAAGGTGGTATGTTAAAAGGACTACCAAAACCACCCATAGAAATAGGAAGCTCTAAAGAGGCAAATACCGGAGACAGAAAATGCAGACGACACAGCTACTGTATTGATCTGTTTTTCCTGGAATTGCAAACCCATTCTTCACTTAAAATTAGTGATCGGCAGGGTCTGGGTCACTCAGTTCATGATCTAGACCCCACTTTTCCCTCTCCCAAGGACTGCATGGGGGCGGGCAGACTAGATACACTGCACTGATGCACTGTGGTCCCTTCCCTGTCACCTTCCCTTCTGGGGGCTCTCAGAGAAGTTTGCATCTGTCCACTTGCTTAAGAAATAATTCCCCCCATCACAGTACAGAGAAATCTGTTGCAAGAATAACATGCCTTGTGGGTATCGCTGCATGAAGGGGAGGATCATTGCGGCCAAAATAAAAGTTAGCATCTCTTGTTCAGGTTGGTTGTTGGGTGCAGCAGCCTTCTGAAGCTGTGCAGAGGTACATCTCAACTGATGAGCAGATTAAAAACAAAGTGATATTTAAAAAGCTGTCTTTTAGCACTATCACTCTGGGAAATACTTTTCCCAATGCAGGATCACATAGGAAATAATGAGGTTTTAATTGCCCTCCACAGCATTTACATGTGAGCTCTGGGTATGTGGGAGCTGATTGGACCATAGCAAATGTCTGTGGAGATTTGGTGACCATCAATGATAAAATTTAACCTGACTTCAAAATTGGAAGGGTCCATTAACTTTAGCAGGCTGCTCATCTAATATTGTCAGAAAGCAAATTATTAATAAAATAATTGACATCTCTAGCTTACATTTGTGTCCTGTAGCACCCGTAACCCATGCTGGAAGTTCTTTATAGGCATCTTCAATAATAATACAGTGCTCCCTTACAGTGCTGAACTCCAGGTCAGTACATTGATAAAATAGGATGCAGACAGATGTTCACTGCTGGAACAGATGTCCTGGTCTTAATACATTACTACTTATCTGCTGCTGATTACTGCATTTCTCCAGAAGAGGGGCAGCAAGACCACTGAGTGCTTCTCATCTGCTTTGATATAAGCTCAGATATCTTGCCTTAAGCCGCTGTTGAAGGCTGTTTAAACTAGGCCCGGCTGACTTGTCTGCAAAATAGATGAGGGTCTCACACGGTTCGCCCTAGCTAGTGTTTTGTCAGCAGCGATAACATTTCAGCAGAGACAGAAACGGATGTGATGCCTTTCTGTGTGACTTTAAAAATAGCAGAAGACACCTCCTAAGAAGATCCCCACCATGATCTACATCAAGAAGATAGGAAGGGACATTGCTGTTGCATTGTATGTACCTACAAAACCACCATTGACTTAATAACCATACATCCTTGTAGTTTATAACTCTTTAATGCCATCTTAATCAACCCTTAGGGTTTCTAAAGCTTGGACTTAATTAAAATATACTGTATTTTCAATTTGCTCATTTTTATTATGAGCATTTACAAAGTATACAGCTTTGTGTTGTAGCTTCCTCTATTCCTGCTGCAGCTCCACCCAGAAGTAGAGAAACAGCATCTTCATAATTAGGAAAATAACTAGTGGAGTTAAAAAACCAAAAGCATATTCCCCAGATTTCAAATAGAAAGTGTTTCTTTAACACAGATCAGATTTTGGAACTTGGAGAAGGGTGTATATTTCAAGAGATGCTAGAAATATCTACTTAGGAGAGGCTGTGTGGTACTGTGGCCAGTGTTTGCAAGGAAAAAATGTAAACATCTTAAAGATAAAATATTACGTGCTTCCTTAAAAAGCAAAGGGTGTTTAACTTGTAATGTTGCATGCTTAAATTAATGGAGGTAAGAATATACTGCTAATTGGCATACAATTCTGTGGAACAGACCATCTTTTTGTACAGCTTGTGTTTCCTTCAGTTCTGATTCCACAGGATGATTTAAATTCCTGATTCCACAGGATGATTTAAAAAATAATAAACACAAACATTTGAAAAACAAGGTTGGACTGTTTCTTAAATGGTTCTTAAATACACTGCCTCAGCTGTAAAAGTAGCTCGGAATTGCTTCTGGAGGTTTCTTGCTTTAAGGTTAGGGGCATTATGTTCTTGTATTGTGTAGGCTGCCTGCATGAGTTGCTGCAAAGTTCATTATACTGCTAAGGCTGTCAGTGGTATTTATGGATATTCATGTGCAGTGAACCCTTGAACCTGAGCTGGTCATCTGAGCATTGCTTGTAGTTAGAGTTGTGTTTATGCTTAACATTGGTAGCAGTATTTAATTGCTCCCTAGGAAAAATAATTGCAATTTGAACTCAGTCGTATAGTAGACAAGAGATTGTGGAAAATGCCAGGCTCACAGGAAGGATCGTCCTTTTTATACAAGTATTAATTATTAGACTTCTGTTTTCTGACTGTTGTTTCTAGAGTTTTGAAATGAATGTGAAACAAGTATCTAATTCAAACTGTGCTGTGTCCCACTCCCATTAAAATCAGTCATGGCAAAAATTGTGTTATGGAATTAATCCTATTTCAAAAATATTTTCCAGGCATTTTTCATGTCAGCTGCAAACGGGAGAAAGGGTGATGATGCCATTTTGCAATAGAGAGGAGTGGAGATCTCGCTTTATACTCATCTGAAGAATTTCTAATTCAAAGTATTGCAATGTTATCCCTGCTAAAGTTTCAGTTCTCATAATATAATATCAGATGAGAAAATCCTGCGTAACGTCTGGTATGTCAGCAGAACTGAGCCTGGTGGTGGTATACGTGTCTTCAGAGTTGCATTTTAGAGCTCCCCCATTAGTGTAAAGGGAGTTTATATTTCTGTAACTCTAGTGGGGATTCCTTTGGCTTGACACAATCCTGGGAATGTCTTTCAAACCATGTACATACACAGAACAGATGGCTTTCATGGGAAGCAGGAACTACCGTTCAGCATGTGAGATTTTTTTTCCCATTTCTTGCTAGCTATCTAACTTGAAATAATCCTTCCACAGATACCATATAATGTGAACAATGTCTTGATTCTCTTCTCTCCATCCCTCTCTTTTTTTTTTATTTTCCTGTTGAATTCAAGCAAAACAGCTTTTCGCAGATTCTGAGGGTAGGATGAGGTTTTTTGAGCTTTAAATTCAGTTATCACTGAATCTTAGCATTTGGAATGAATGCTGAATTACTGAAACCAAGCTTTAGTGGAGAATCTGACAATACAGGGCACTGTTTTGTTCCTCTCTGGCACCAGTGCAATCTGACCAAACCTCAGAAAGGTAATTCTTGACAGAAAGGTAGCTGCATATGAAAAATCATTTTTAGAATGTAATACATTTTGGTTGTAATTTTTTTAAATATGATCCTTTTGTAGTATCATATAGCATGAGTGATATGTTGTGTTAGAATATGATATGAAGTGGCCACATAAGATGATAATTAAAGATAATGTTCTAACTTTCACACTCTTGCACTTAAAAGGTTGTCACCAGAAATGGATAATGAAATGAAAAATTGCCTGCCCCCTGCAAATGTTGACTCATTGAATGGCTCTGCTTTCTTATAACCATGCGTTTACGTTCCAAGTCCTGTGGCCTTATAGGAAATTAGGCTTTTTTGGTTACAAAACAGCAGTAAATAAAACTACTTCTGCTTTTGTTGTTTTTGTTGTTGTTTACCCATTCTTCTGCCCCCAATAAAGCCTGGCAGTCAGTTTCTCATAGATTCTGTTGATGTTTCAGTACCTTAATAAAAAAAAATAAAAATATGAGAACAAGCAACCAGATAAAAAAACCCCAATAAAACAACTTCTAAAATTTGTCTTTAGTTATCTTTGTAATAAAACCAGGATTTGACCTTGAAAATGATTCCTAGTTACTACAAAGACAAAGAACAGAAGCTTCAAGTTAATATTCAGCTGCCTGTATAATAATGAATTACAATCTAACATTAGAGAGAAAAAATAAGAGTACTCTACTGTAATTCTTTAATTGAAAATGTATCATTGTGGAATTGTTACTTGGATACCACTCGTGTTCTTCTGGAAATGTGTTTCCTTTTATTAGCAGGTCGATTGATTTGATGATACCAGAGAATTGTAGGTTAATTTTAATCTACTATCCCTCTGTCATATTGATACTGTCCAGCTACATGTTTTAAATAAGCATGTGACTTCTAGTGTCTAGTTCTTATTTTTCATATTTGCAAGTGCTGAGATTAGCATATTATCTACAACCAGAGAGCTAAATTAGCAAATTTTAAAGAAGGTACATGCAGAGAATATATCAAAAATAGATCATCCAAAATCAATAAAAAATGTGGAAAAACTGATTATGGACATGAAGTACGTATTATGTTAGACCTGAGTGAATGTAATAGGAATTGTGAGCATACAACTGTAATGTCTGGCTGACTAACATCTTTTAAAGATAGTGGGGAATTGCTCGATAAAAGAAGTTGCATTTCTGTGTTTATTTTGGTCATGTTAGATTTGGGAGTCTCCTATCAGCTTCTAGCTTTCATCTGAGAGTATGAGAATTATCACAGCCTGATGATGGTTTACAGCCACTGAGAGACGATGAAGATACCAGACTTGCATTAGCACGTGAACAGACCATGCAGATGTTGCTGAATCAACCCAGCCAAACAAAAATTATAGGCCCTACACTTTAGCCTCTGTCTTGCTTGAATCTTTTCGTGTAGGTAGTTACACTGGAGACAGGAAAAAAACATAACTGCAAGGTCAGTTATACTTGGGGAGTTTAGTGGTAGAATTCTAATGAGGTCCCAAGAGCAGTATAGTTTCATGGAATACCTTTTGTCAGTATGGTTTTGGTGTATGCACATACTGTTTTTTGGAGATTTGGCAAAGTTCCTTTTGTGGTACCAGAGCTGCTGAGGGCCAAGCAATTATCATGGATTACTTGAGCAGCCCTTTCTGTGATGACTGACTGAGGTAAATTCAAATCATAAGACCAGTGTGATAACTGATACCTGACCAGAGCAAGCACTTACTTCAGTTGCAATGCGTGGTTGGGAGTTCATTGATTGCCAGTCTTCACTTTAAGAGCATACCAGAATTTAAAGGTATGTTACAGGGTTTACACCATTAATTTAATCTGTTTTTTTGAGAAGTGTATTTATTCTATAGGTGAAGCTGGAACCTGCAAGCCACGCCAGTGTACTGATGGTGCTCTGCATGAGTGTAGGTGGTGGCAAGACTCACAGACTTGAAGTACGTGGAGATTCGCAACCAATTCTATCTTAAATAAGGTGTTGCAATATTGCAAAACGTCTTCATTGGTCCTTGGGAATAGCTGAGATGTCCAAGGAGCCAACCAGGTCATGGAGCTTCTCCTAGAAAGCACAGCTCCGTGGCTCCTTTGAGATGAGTTGTTCCTAGGCTGGTGGAGAGAGGGACCTGTCTACATTTAAACAGAATGATTTACAGGTAAAGGAGCTTGCTTAGCACATGATTTGTTTTACATGCAAAAGATACTGGGGATTACACTTTTAATGCTGTTTTTCAGCTGTAGAGAAAGACAGGAAAGAGAGCTGCTGCATCACCAGATTTGTTCCACCTCCTTGCCTGAGGCCAAGCTTTGGATCTCCTGCACCCTCCAGCTGCTGAAGGCTGCTCTGTGAGGAGGACTTTGGGTGACTTTGGGGTTTTTTTTGCACAGAGATTGCTTAAACAGCCAATCTTTGCTCCACTCACCCCAGCAAAGCAAATCCTGTATGAACTGGGAAGTGTTAGAAAGGATTTAATGAGATTATCATGAACTGTTACTTCACAAAAAAAAATCTTAAACCCACAAGCAGCTGTGCTGTATAACTGGGGACAGGTGAAGGAATATGAAGGACTAAAGAAGCTGTCTACTTATTTAAAGAGGCAGAGGGAAGTTTTTTTTTTTTTAATATTTAATATGCATTTTAACTAAGAAGACACAAACAAGCAAACAAAACTATCCACAAAAAGAAGTATTGAAGTGAAATGTCTTCAAATTAGATTTATTTTTAATAATATTGCAGAAGTGATACTGAAATTAGTACTTAAAATTCAGTAGACTAGTGGACTTATGCAAGCTTCTACTTGCCTTCAAGTTCATCACACTGGTTAGAATGGACTCAGAAACGTCATATTGTGTCCATGTCATATTAGGGACTGCTTTGAGGTTTTGACGTGTCTTTTGTTGTAATACAAAGAATTTAGTAGCAAAGGAGTGAAATTTGGTTGTTGGTGTGGTGCTTTTTCATTTTTTTCTGTTTTTCTAACGTGCTTGTGGTAAACCTGTAAATACAGCTAAAATTCATTTTAACGCCAAGTACTGCCAGTGTTCGTTGTGACACTGAAGTCATGAAATGCATTTACTTTCTGTGTGTTTGGTTACTTCTGTGGTCTTTGTCCCTGTGGCGCACCTGTCATTATAGGGTAGTTATAAATAGTGAGTATATAGTATGGCATTAACCTCCCTGGAGGCCTGGGTACCTAAAACCAGTGTGCCACTGTGGTACTTCAGGGTGATCTGCTACAGAGCAATGTGATTGCAAACAGAGGAACACGTTGTTTTGTGCACGAAAAAAAGTTATTTCAACTGGAATTTGTTAACCACTAAGAGGTATGAGAGAAAAAAATATCCACTGAGAGCATTTAGTGTCAGATTTATTTTGGCAGATGCCTATCTTGAATTTGTAGGACACTTTCCAAATCCATCAAATATGCATTTAGGCGGGAGAATAAATCTATGTCTTTGTCCATTTATTGCTTGGTATAAAGGATTGGCATCTGAAATGCAAACTGTGGTGAAAAGAACTTCTGAAATACAAAATTATGCACTGATAAGATATTGTACCAAGTGACTCTGCCATAATTTGTTTGGTGAGAACATTTTGTTTATAAAAGTGTTACCTCTTATTTTTATACATTCTTATAACCCGTTAGCTTAATTTTTCTCAATTATAAAAGCAGACAAAGTTTATTATAGAGCGGCTTATTGATGTAGCTTTAGACCTTGATGTTTCACGCTTTCAAATTTGCACGTTAGCTGGTGTTACAACCACCTTGAAAGATCTCACCCAGCAGGGAGATGGTCGGTTTGCCTAACAATGTCCCAGGCAGGAGTCAGCATGTGCAGAGATGCACGTGTGTTGCTTAAGCTCCCTAACGGTGTGCCAAGAATAGGACTGAGCCTCTCTGCCCTCGACCCTTCAACCCTGGTCAGGCCAGAGGGCTAAATTTAGGTTTCCAGGTGGTGAAAGGGACTGAAGAGCAGCTGCCAGCTCTGCCTGTGGCAGGGGAGCGGGCGGGCTCCTGGGGACAGGGGGTTTTGGCTCCCCAGCAGGAGGATGGCTGTGGATCTCATTTACAGATGAGAGAGGAAAGCCCTGGAAAAAAATGTGTGAATCATTGAAAGTGGTTTTTTGAGGTAGTTACAGTCCTCTCCTTGCTCTCCTCCCCTCTGTACATAAGCAGTGCACCAAACCATCCATCTCTGTTGGTTTTCCTCATCTGCCATCTTGCAGCCTTGTTCCTTGGCATATGGAGAGGGAAAGGAGAAATGGAGATTTGGGAGGCATGCTGCTCCTGCCGTGCTAACTGAGAAGGCAGTAATAAGCTACTTCTGGAATTGGTTTTGGATATGTTAGCCTTTGGAGGCATGAGTGACTTCAGAGAAGGAAAAAGTAATTATCTAAATTAGCTTAGATCAGAAAGAATCAAGTAAAGCTGTGAGGGATTTGCTAAAGTGATATGAATAGGCAGGTTAAAGTATTTTTTGGCAAATGCATGTTGTCAAACATGAAATCCTGGTATATTTCCTGAACACTGAATTAACTCTGAGTATAAAATATATCCTTCTTGTCCTCTTGAACAAGACAATGAAATCTTCTTTGCACAGTGGCAGAAATGAATAAAACATTTGACTCAAAACAACAGATAAAGCTGATTTCTGTAAGTGACTGTTAGTCACATTCCTCTGAGAACACTACATCTGTATCTGGCTACTTCAGCTCATAAGAGGGTGCAGCAGAAATAGGTGGGTAACTAAAATTCAAGATGAACTGTCTCCTAGAGGAGTGAGGAATTTAAAATTTGGGGGCTAGTTGGAGAGGACTTCAATAAGAGAAGACAGAAGAAGGAAAATAAAATGATGCATATAAAAAGAGGAGGTAAATTTGATTCTTCTATTTAACCTTTTACATAATAAAAGACAGGAGACATCCCAATTAAATTAAAAAGCAATGTGTTTAAAAATTAATAAAAAGCAAATACCTTTTATTGGAGACAGGAATATTGACAAGCTGAGCTCTCGGTCTGATCCAGTGTGCCAGTGCAGAGATCACTACATTATCTGACCTTTTGGGGGTATCTTCAGCCTTTGTAGCTCAGTGCAGTTTTGTTTTGCCACTGTCTGCGACAACTATACACAAGCCTGTTCTGGCTCAACAGCTGGGCAGATACAGTCACTGGGGCAGTGGTAGTCACAGCAGATATATTTCTGTGCGGTGCTCGGTTGTTTGAGCTAATGGTGGCTGAATGGCTCCCAGTTTGTGGGGGTAACTTCTGGTTGGAGTACCATGCAGATTCTCACTGCACAATCAGGCAGAATATGACAAAACACTATAAATAATTGTTTCTGGTTTATTAAGTCAAACATGTGTCTAAGGTCCTTTAACTTTCCTAAACAGATACCTTTTACAATGCTGGCTCCTTACTGAAATACAGCAGCCTAGTAAGGAGCTTCAGTAAAGGTAAAGGTGCATTCTCTCACACATTTAGATTTTCCTCCAGCTTGTAGAAGAAATGTGCTTTTATTCTATAACACGATAATGCATTTGAAACCAACAAATGAACGCTTAAGGGGATGAGCGTCTATATGTTTGTGTGCATGCCTATACTGGCAAAGAAATTAATTTATTTTCATCCCAGCAGGTTTAAACTTGCATTTACAGGCTAGTTTTTAACCAAGAACAAAACCCCACAGTCCAAATCATATTAGGCGGGGTAAGACCTATTGCTAGGATGATTATTTTTTTGAAACTTTGTGATCCAAATGCTATGTAACCAAAAACTTTCTAATGAACGCTTCAGTTAAGACAGAAGATGGCTTTATAGAGAGGACGCTTGGACTTAAATCCCAGCCTTTACTTAGCATGCCATACCCTGATCCCCACATGAGATGAGATGGGTGGTTTGCTTTCAAAAGCATATGTTGCAACACTTGATGCACAGCCACAGCAGGTCCTCACTAGGAAATGTACCTCCTGAAGGCAGTGAGTGTCTGAACTACTTCTGGGAATGGCTTAAATCAAATTTTAGGTAAACTGGTAGTGGATTTCCCCATGCCATCATCTTACATACTGTCCTTTTTATTGGAAGCTACTAGATCTCCTTGTGCCTGAAAACTGCTTCCTTCTCAGTACACTTTTCCTGTGGTTTAATCCAAAGATCTTTTCACCTCTCTTGGCAGTGTGCTGTTCCTTTTCTCAAGGATCAGTCACTTTTGACATATAACTGAGAAATAAATGGCTTTAAATTGGAAGGAAAGAACTCCAACCAACCAGTCTGGAAAAGCAGCAGAACTTCCCCATGATGAGATGTTGTGAACCAATTTCCCAAACTGCAGCAACAAACCCTCCATCACTGAGAACACCTACAACTGAAAAAGAGAGCACACACTGAACTCCTCAGGGCATCCCATCCCAGGCTTTGGTTGATGACAGTTTGCATTTTGTACTTATTTCTAATCATATGAAAAAATGTCTTAGCTCACTGTTACTGCTGGAGTGGCCAGCTGTGGAAGAGCAAAAGTTGACATGGCCTAAGTAGGTTTCAGAGTTGACAAACATGTTCTAGGAAAGCAAATCATACCTTGTTTTGAGAGTCATTTCATTTTATCTACAGATACAGGAATAAAATATGTTTGAGATCTAGGCATAATGGTTTATTTGGGCTTATTTGTTTGTTTCCATGAAAGTTTGCAGTCTATTGAGTCTGTTTTGTCTGTAAGGATGATATTTAAACATGCAGACTGAAACAGAAGGTTTATAAAACTAGTTGTACTTCTAGTGAAATCAGGAAAGTTTAAAGAGAGGTGTCCGTCATTGCAACAGTTTTAGTGGTTAGTGATGTCTATAAAATATTCTTTACAAAAACATATTATTTGAAGTAATGAGAGTAAGCATTTGCATGTGGTGAGCAATGTATTCTTGAGTTCTTAAGGATGTGATTTGCTTTAAGGCACGTTTTGAAATTACTCCATTTCTAGGAAAGATTTTGAGAAATTAGTTTGGTTTTGGAAATATGGAGCAAATAAGAGAGAGAAGGCAAGCTCTTTGTTCTCCTTCCCTCCTCCCTAGAGTATTCCCTGCCCCCCCCCCCAATTTGGTAAAGACGAATTGTTGCCCATAGTAACTGCAGAGAATTTGTTGAAAAGCACACTTTTTGAAGACAATGGGCCCCAAATATACTGTGGCACAGCTTTAAACTTTATTAAGTCTGTCTTGGACTACCCTCTCCTCTCCCAAGTTAAAGGGAAGAAAAGTTTGGCAGCCTCCACGCTGTGAGCGTGATTGATGCCCAGAACATCTGAGGGACTTTTGTGTCCAGCGTGCTCTCCATGAGTGCATAATGTGTGAATACTCAAATAAGGTCAGCCCTTATCAGATGTNGAGGAATACGTGCCTGGAATATTAGACAGTCCCTTCAGTCAGCCCAGAGTGGGATGGGGGCTGTTTGCAGGGCGGTGACAGTCCTTGCACAGGGCTGGGGTGCACTGCTCCTCTTGGGGCTGCTGCTGGAGCACCCTGTGAGTGGAGAGGGGGAGGAGGGAAGAAACTTGGTGGTAGAGGTTCAACTCACTTCTCCAGCGCCTTTTAAGAGTCTTTTCAGAGGTTTCTAAGCACGTCACAGCTTTTGTTGTCTGCCTGTCCATGGGTTTGAATGCCTCAGTTTTTCAAAGTGGAGTGAAAGTGCCTTTTTATTCTTTTTGAGTTTACACTCCACAAACGGGAATGCCGTGTTTCACCACAAAGCAAGTAAAAATGTTAGAGAACAGTGTCATAAAGAATTCAATCCTGCCAGCCTTTGTGGTTTCATCTGAAGGAAGCACCTTCCATTTGTGAATATTGCTTATTGTGGTTTAAGTACTGGATTATTTTTTTAACTAGGAAAAAAAAAGAAAGCCAGTAATGAAATGTTAATTTAGACTTTTTTTGATTTGTGCTGCTGTTTAGAAAAGGATTTTAATGGGTGAAGAGCTTTTACAGAACACAAAATATATAGGGAAATAGCATAATTAGCAGGAAGAAATCAAAGATATGGTTACATCATTGATGACATTAACAACTATGGAAACAATGATGTCATCCTCTATGATGTGAAAATATTTTGTCCACATTTATGATAACTTGAAAATTTTCTTTCCATTTTCAGAAATACAATGTCCCTATTTATTTCTTTTGCTTCGTGCTCTAGTAACAACAGGAGTGTCCTGCTCCTCACTGAAAGTGCACAATAATAGTAATTCCGTAGCTGCATCTCACACCTTGAACTCTGAAGACAGTAGAGAAACATAAGCGGGATGTGTATCTGCAAGCAACCTCCTCCCTTTGTTTCCCATCACTGAGCTGTCACCTCTTTGCTCTGCTTAAAAGGAAGGTATTGTTCACAGGGAATATCCACAGGGTGAAATCCATGAACATGATGGCTCGAGCAACCATGTCACGCTTCTTTTTTCCCCTTCTTTCTTCTTCAAAAAAGTGATCAAGATACGTGTTAAAGTAATTTATGCTTTCTTTTTGGCCATTGTCCCAAGGAGGAATACAACCTGATATCTGTGTATCCTGTATGGATTTGAAAGGAAAGCTAATTTAAAGAGATAAACCACTGACTCTCTAAAAGAGTCTTCCCGCCATCTACACCCTAACAAATACCTGTTAGGCACTGGTGGTTAATATTGAAAAAGAACTGATGAAAGCCAGTAACTTTGAAGGTGTGCTCTACCTTGGCTAACTTTGGTGTGCTTACTTGGAGATCTCTGCATTCCTGGAGTGATCCAGGCTAGCTACCCATGGCCATCCCACTGCACGTTTACTTAAATTGTCCAGTCATGGTGCAACTTTCCAATTGTATTTGAGCTTCTTGCCACTGTGAGGTTTCACCTTGCTACTGCACATCTGTCGACAGATACAAACATGAATTATAGACTGATTTGTAAACACTTAGGTTTGCATTGGTCTCACAAGAAACTCTTTTTTAATGCGTTGATTCTGATGGCATCCTAAAAGCATCCCAGTAAGATTCCCTATACTTTTAACGTCAGTCTTTCAGATTCAGATGTTTGCAGTTCTGAATACATCTGTGGTCACACTCTGGACTTGTGGTGTCTCTCCTGCGCGTCCAAAGTAATGATACTCCTGCATCTTGCAGTCAAAAAGGTCACAGGAGTGCCACCTTTGTGTGACCTAGAAAGAATGGTCTGCTCTGTAGCATTTGATTAAAGATGTATGATATGTGGCAGATTGGGATTTTTTGCTCTAGCAATAGAAACATTTAAAATGGTGTCAGCAGATGATAAAGCATTGCTCTAGGGTTGGTTTGGGTTTTTTTTTTGTGCTTTTATGGGAGCTTGGGAAGGAAACATCAAGCACGTATTTTGAAATAGGCATTTTTGAACTAAGCTAATTTTTCCGATGAAAACTGATAAATGTGGAGTAAACCTATAATTAGGACTCTCATTAGAAAATAAATAGTTTAGGCACTACCATGTTACCTTTTTGCTATATATTTCTATGAAAAGATGAGAAATAATGTAACCAATCATGTGCATAGAAATGTCTGTCTGTTTTACAGTTTCATTGTAAATGGTGTAGTAATCAAGCAGGTAATAGAGCTTTAAAGAAAAGGATGAGGAAAGAAGAATAAATTCCACACATCACAGGGAAGATGAGTAATGCTCATCACATTTATGATAGTTGGTCACGGTCTGGTTTATAAACACTTTGGCCAGATTGCTCTCAGTCACATTAAGCTGGATTTTATTCCGTTACTAGGAATCATTGTATGACAGCTGCTAGGCAGAAACTTCAAAGATTTCCATTTCCCAACGCATCATCAAAGATGTGGATCTTCCCCAGAAAGCTTCTAGGGGATCACTTTTTTGGAGTAAAATACTATTTGAAGCATGGTAGTGGAATTTGCCCGCTGAGATGCCAGGCTTCTGTTAGCCACAGCAGTCTCCAGTATCAGTGCCAAACTGAACAAACGTTGTCAAAAACAAGCTACTGAATCGCAAATCATACTTTTCTCCTTCACAGATAGAAGTACTAGTGCTTTCATTAGTAATGACTATATAGTGATAAGGAGTTTATTTGTAAAAGCCTAGTTTACCCCCTGTGGGGTTTTTTTTGTTCGTTTGTTTTTTTGGTGTTTTTTTCAGTGGTAGTTGGGAGACTTTTTTTATTGCAGTGTATCAGTTTGTAATATTCCCGTTATATTGCTGTGTTCAGTGTTTTAGGGATCTCACTCATGTTTTGTTCAAGAACATAGACCACATACTTCTGCTGCTTGGTGTCGTAACAGTTGTTCAAAACACTTGTTTCTATCCTAAGGGTGGGTTTTCTCATGGGTTTGCCTCCACTGATGTTACCTGAGCAGCCTTTCTCTAGCCAAGTGGTCAGAATTAGTGTATCAGTTGAAAATAACAATTTGCTGAGCAAATATCAAGATGATATTTTTGTTGTTATTGTTATTATTAAAGTCTAATAACCCTAGCCATAGACGAGGTGGTTTTGGTTTAGTGCAGCCAATGGAGAAGTGACACAAGTGCTGTGCACGGTGTTACCATCAGGGGTGAAGTTAAACCCATATGCACGCCTGACTCACTAACAGGCTTGTAGGGAAGCCATGCGCTGCACATACGTTGAAGCAGCTCATTTAGTGCTTGAAGAATGACACCAGCTTAGGAAGTGTTTATAACAGTTGTCTGGTGAAAAGCAGTTCATGGAGCAGGGGGGGTGCCTTATCTTAAATAACGCCGTGCAGACACGCAGCTTGGGGTGTTTCTCCCCCTTCCCGGCTGCTCTCCGCTATTGCTTGCGAGCCCTTTCAGCCTGTGCCAGGGTCGCGGCTCCGGGGCCCGCTGGTGTGGTCTCTCGGCGGGCGAAGGGAGCGTTTGATGTGCGAACGCCTGCAGCAGTTCGACGGGACGGCTTTGGCTTTCTTGCGGGACCGGGGGTCTGCGGGAGCAGGGGAGAGCCCAGCGGCCGCTCACCCAGCGGCTGCTCCCCCGTCCCAGGCTCCGCCGCCGCCGTCCCGACAGCCCTTTTGTTGCCCAGCCCCGGGGGGCGGTAGCCCAAC
>VZTM01030231.1:0-19923 GCA_013400555.1 Jacana jacana
CAGTGTTAATCACTGTGCCAGCTCAGTAAACTGCTAAACCACATCTCATCTTGCAGACAGATACCAATTCTTGACACTAAAATACGAGCAATTTAAGTTCAAGCATTTTATAAAGTAAAAAACCCAAGTATTTGACCAGCATGTGTATTCTAAAACCCCTGTCTTTGAAAAAATGTTCAGTATTTATTCAAACCTTTGTGACACTTTTAAAATGAGTTAAACATCTGTTTGTTGACCTGGAAGGGTTTGCAGGTTGGATTGAATATGCAATAAGCCCGGAGTGAGCAACTTCATCTCAATCAAGGTGCTTCCAGTATTTACAATAAAATTACGTGTCTAGAATGTTCTCATAGTCAACAGAGGAAAAAAAAAAAATTTAGAACTTGATTCATCTCACTGTAAAATGCTTGGTCACATGAATTCTATTCTAAAAATGTTTATGTCTCCATTGTCCTAAGTGGTAGCTGAGGGCTAACAGATCAAATGGTAAGCAGTACTATGTATAGGTGGAATTCATCTAACACACATGGCTTGTATATCTGATCAGATAAATTCAAATCTATACCATCTGTAGCCACCGAAAAACAACGGCCTTCTTCACAGACAATCAAGTCACCATCTGCTAATGCAACTGCACGTTGTTGCCTTGAAGGCTTCGGTCTGGAAGAGGAAAAGTAACTTAAGAAAGGGATGAGTTATTTTACTGCTTGTCTCTTTGCATACTCTAATGCTATCTCTTTGCATAGTCTTATGCAGCTGATGTTTGCACCTGTACTGACAGAATCACCAACAGCTCTTGAAGTGAAACTCATGTAAGCTTAAGAAGCTGGATGGTTGAAAGCAGGCAACCATGAGCCTATTTATTTGTCATTAGTTAAGATTTTCTGTGTTTATATTAATTCTCCAGCTGTAGATATATAAATAGCTAATAAAATACCCAGCTTTGCAGGTTATTAGCTAAGTTTTCTGAATAATATGGGTTTCCAAGTTTGTTCCCTGTACAAACCATGAAGATAAACCCCATTAAAACTAATGAAAGCAGCACAGCAGTGTCTGTAGTAGGCAACATTTTGCAGTTTTTTTTCTATTTGTTTGCAGTTTTAAGGCACCTTTTACAGACTGATACCTTGATGAAGCATTTATTTTCCTACCTGTATGTCCCTTGATGAAAGAGGTGTCATTAGCCTGAACCCACAGCAGTTACCAGCATATTAGAAAGACCTGAGGTAAATAGTTGTGTTGCATTAAAATTAGTAAAATAAAATACCTGCCTCAAAGAGTTGATATCTTGGGTGAAATCTTCTGCAAATCATACCTGACTGAATGCAACTATGTGTTATATCTGTTAAGAAGATTCTCCCAATATCTGTGAATTATGATTTCAAGAAGCATCAGATTTTCCAGACACTAAAGGTTTGATTCTATTGTGCAAACATAGTTGGCCAAGTCTCTGGTTATCAGAAACAGATAAATGGGGCTGTCAGGTGTCTGTCTCAGCTCTTCTATACCATTAGCTGGAGTCCTGGGCAACGTATCCTGAAGCCTCTCAACTGACATGACATGCTATATTCAGGCAACAGACTTGAGACATTGGTGGAAACCATGAAGGTCTTCCTGGAAACACCCACATCACTCCCCAGTGTCCAGCATAATTGGTTCTCTTTACTTCTGCCATGCCCACCTCTTGCCTCCAGCTCCTCTTTCTGGATGAAGTTTTTGCTTGAGACCTGCAGTCATATTTCTCCCTGAAGACATAAATTTTTCCTGACTGAAACTTTCAACAAGATCATGAGATAGGAAGGACATGACTTTTAGGGCCAATTTGCTTGCGTTCAACCCAGCAGAGCTGGTCCATCATCTCCATTTTGTGTAAGGGTGAACTGAGTAAAACAGGTCAGGAAATGCATCTTCTGTGGATTATCTCAGATCCAGAGAAACTCTGACTAAGCTTGTGTAACTTTGATGACATTAGTGCATTTACTCTAATATATATAATCTGAATCAGATGAGCAGATAATTACTGGCAGAAAATTGAATTACGTGGATTTATTTGAGCTGTGGTCATAATGAACATTACTACGTGATATGACTTAAAAAACAAACAAACAAAAAAAAACCCACATAACCTTGACAAGATGAATCGGGATAGGCTACAGATGCCTACAAAGAAAAGAGCTTGGAATGATCTTCTGCTGAGATCTCACACTGCAGAGTACCTGCAGTGTCTCTGTGGAGCCCTCAAAGACACTGTAAATGTCACGAGCCCATGAAGTTTCTTGGTAAGCAACAGAACATCTTTTGAGTGACACAAAAAAAACTTTTTGAGTTCTGCTGTATTTGCCTGAGTCCTACCCAACTCCCAACACTTTCCCAAAGCTCTAAAGATCACATGAGTTACTATCCCAGCAATCACATTTGCCCTGTGAGATGCAAGGGCAGGATGAAGGCACTATAATGCAGATAATGTTACGTGAGCTGAGTGTATAAATTCTTATTACACTCAGCAGAGTCAGTAGAAGAATAGCAGCTGAAAGGTTAACACCTTCATTTGGTGAGATAAGTAATTTTTAGGACTCCATGTACCATAATGATTAAGTCTCCTCTGGCTATGACAGGACCATAAATACTCTGCCCACAGATAG
The DNA here is from genome assembly GCA_013400555.1 of Jacana jacana. NCBI lineage: Eukaryota > Metazoa > Chordata > Aves > Charadriiformes > Jacanidae > Jacana > Jacana jacana. The sequence continues at coordinate 2,643 of VZTM01030231.1, forward strand.
AGACCATCAACATTGCTACTTAAAGTTAGGGAATCAACCCAGTTATCTAAAAAGAGGTAGCAAGCACCACTTGAGCCGAATAAGAATCTCCTGCCAAGTCTCTGGTTGCTGATCTGAAAGTGAACAGGGCCCCTCTAGATCAGCTTGTGCCTGGCATCCCCATGCTCACATCCTACAGCGTTTCACCTGGTACCCAGCAGCAACACTCGCACAGCTGAATCAGGCCTTGTGTGTAGGAATTCAGGCTAAGCACATCCCATTTCCCTTGAGGCATCCAACTTCTACACCTTGTTGCTAAGGTAACTGAGCTGTGCTGACCACTTCTCTCTTTATTTTTACCAGGATAATATGGGAGTTAGTTTTTTGTCTCATTGAAAATAGTCATTGTCAGGCATTCCTAAAATCCTGATTAGCTTCATTTCCACTGAGAGAACAATAATGAAGATGTATCTATCTGGACTAGTCACCTATCCTCTTTCCAGAGTCAGTGGAGGTAAATATGTTGTGCACACCTCATTGCATCCTAAACTGACCAATCAAAACATGTTGTACCTGGGAAGTACTTGTTTCCTTCCATTGACTACAATGGCAAGCTCAGAGGTAGGTGGCATTTCATCTGTACGTTCATGTTCCATTTCAGTGTTTGGCAGCACTATGATATAATCCCTTTCTATTTCACCATCAGGTGATCAGAACAGGGTTACCATCTCCAAACAAATCTCTTCTCAAACCTATTCCTCTTGATCTGTAAAGTTCTGCAAGGTCTTCTCATGCAATAGGACCTCCAGGCAAGCCTTTACTTCTTTTGCCTCAGTAAAAGTTGCTAAAATAACTTGTTTAGCCACTCTGCAGTCAAAACTGCACTTTGATCCACCTGCATTTCCTCTGTACTGTCTGTGCAGACGTAGACAATTTGTAAGATGGTAATCATGCTGCTTTCATTCTTTTCCTAAGCCTTCAGGAGATCAATGTATTAGCACTGCGATAGCAATCTTGGAACTGCTTCTAATCCAATATTCACTCTCCCACTGACCTCTTTGTAGTATTATTTGTAGTTGTCAAAAGAGGATACTGAAACCCAAATTGCTATTACTTTCAGAAATGATTGCGAAATCCAGGTGTGCACATCACTAAGACCATGCGATGGTCAGTGGAGTTGGTCAGAGGATGAGAAGGAGCAGTGGGGTGTACACTGTAAAAGACGAACCCTTCACATATGCACATGAAACAGCCAAACAAAAAAAAAAATCCCAACCCTGTACTCATGCAACAGAGGTGCATTTTTAGATGCTCTCAAAACAAGCAGCAGAACGGAAAGGAGGCCTCCTCCAGTCCAGAAAAACTGGTAGAGCCATTCTGAAGACAGCTTATGCCATCTGAAAAGTTGTCCCTATGCATTCATTTGAATGTAAAGTCAGGGAAAAAAAACCCCACCTTTCTATTTATAAATAATAGCTTTTGTAACCACACTTTTCTAGTGATGGCTACTTTATTGTCTGACTGATGCACTGTAGGAAACGCAATTCTAAGTTTTCCTGTAGGCCACATTTTTATTTAGCATCCAGATGTCACAATAAAATTGCATAAGAAACGGTACAAATAAGATGCCAAAGTGAGAAAATATAATCAGCTCAGGGAGGAGGAAAACACATTTCAGTCTCCAAAACATCAGCAGAAACTCTTATATTTCCATTATGAAATAGAAGACATTCTTAATGTAAAGGCATCTCTGATATGCTCTGTAATATGACGTTGTCCTGCATACAGTTATTTTGTGAGAAAGCTCTATTATAAGCATTCTCTTGCTAAATCTTTTCTACTATAATCCTATAAATGCCTGATACATATTTGCATCTCAGTACACCTTTGGTGCATTTTGAGGGAAAGTACCCCAAAAATGATGGTCATTCTCCATCATATCTGAGGGGTGACTTTTAACTGTTCACCACATATTTTGATGATGGGGACCCCAGCAACAGCCAAATTACTGAAATCCAAAGGAACTGCTGAAGCCACAGTACTGGGAAGGTGGAGGGCCTTTATCTTACCATCTGATATTTAAACCATTTAAGTCCTAGCAATGAGGCTGCAGCACTGTCAAATTATTAGTCTTACCGTTTTTAATTAGATTTCAGGTATTATATGAAGACTTTAATGCTGTAGCTATTGAAAAGTGGGGAAATTGAACATGCAAATATAAAATTATTTTCCTAAAACTGGACAGCAGCAGAAGTAGACAACAGGTCAACAGGTCTCCTACAGTCCAGTGTTTGTTTCACCAGGAGAGAAGCACTGTCCTCAGGAGCCTCTGAAAGCTCCAGGAGGAACAAAGCAAGGTATGAACCACAAATGGATAATGCTTGTGACAACAGAAAGTGCTGAACCATTTCAGCTGAAATCTACTTTCACCCTGGAGTCCTTTGCAAAGCCAACAGGATGACACCATTTGCCTGCAATCCAGAAGTGAGGTGGTAAACCGGGATTCAGGTTTCCACAGCCATGGATCTTGGACCACCACATAAAGTAAGTCTTGTGCTGTAGCAATACTTTTATGACCCTACCAGGCAAAGACAGACATGAGAGGGAGCTACTGGAGAATATACTGTCCCTTGGTGTTCAGGAGTCATTGCCCTCAAGGCCATGTTTCCTCCCCCTCTCCAATACATGTTGGAATATTTTATTCAAAGCAGAGAGATGCAAGCAGAAAAAAAAAAAAAGCAAACACAGAAATTTATCAAGCATTTACATCCTCCAAGGCAGGGAAGAGCAGTGGTCAACACCTGAAAGAGACTGTGTAATCTCCAAAACCTGAGTGTGTTCCCACTAAGCTGTTCCTTTCCCCACTTTAGCTCTCCTGTTGTTACAAATCATAGAATCATAGAATTATAGAATGGTTAGAGTTGGAAGGGACCTTAAAGATCATCGAGTTCCAACCCTCCTGCCATGGGCAGGGACACCTCCCACTAGAGCAGGCTGCTCAAAGCCCCATCCGGCCTGGCCTGGTACACTTCCAGGGATGGGGCATCCACAACTTCTCTGGGCAACCTGTTCCAGTGCCTCACCACCTTCACAGTAAAAAATGTCTTTCTGGTATCTAATCATCTGAATCTCCCCTCTTCCAGTTTAAAGCCGTTACCCCTTGTCCTGTCACTACAAATTACCAAATTATAAATAAAAGCCTTTGAATGACACATTTCTGACAACTCACAAGAATGTTATGTTGGGTCCCGCTGACCCCCTTAGTTTTTTCCTCTATGAAAGAAATAAAAAATTATTTCCATCTTGGGTTAAGTTGAATCGGACACTTATTTTTGAGGGTGGACAAGGGTCAGTCCCCAAGCAGTTATTCATTCTGCATGACCAACTAGCAGGTGGTTGGCATGAGTTTATAAACCAAAACAGTGGAGGCAGGTTATAGCGAGCTCTGAAAGAGAAAGTGCACATTCCAGTCAATAAAAGAATAATAAAGTGTCAGGTTGGAAATAAATATTGAAACTAATTTTCCACCAGGGAAATCTCTGTGCAGTAACTAATTTAGATGGAGAATAAAACAAAAAGGCCCGATATCTCAACCTTGGCAATAACGTGTCACCAAGCACCACTCACCTCTTGTCTCTGCTCAGACCTGATGCTTGCACAGGAAGAAGTGACAACTGTCTTGGTGTCTCCCTTTATAAATCAAATCAAATAAACCATGCACAAAAGGAGTTTCTTGCAAAATAGTAACAGTGCATTAGGGTCCCTTGGACATTCTTGAGCAGCAAGGACAAGAAGTTAAAATAAGGTTTTTGCCTCTCAATACAGTCAGTAATTACATGAAATATTGCAGGTGAGAGGATTGTTTTGGTATTCCATCAAGAAATTAAAATGCTTTCGTGGTGAAGGCAGAGACTTTCAGTTGCTGCTGGTGGTTTTCTTGTGTAAACTTTTCTTAAAATTAAAGCCAGGGCTGGACAAACAAAACAGAAGGGATGGCAAAATGTTAACCCATTGAGTGCCTGTGGTAGTATGGGCTGGAGACCATGGCAAAACAAGTGAGGTTTAATTTCTCTGGAGGCAGAAGGAACAAAGTGGTGGCCAGGACCCACACAGGCTGTCCCTGTTTTCCCGTCTGGTTTCCCACTGTGGTCCCTCACAGAGGGAAGTTCACGCTGTGTCATTACCTCTTCCCTGCTGAACCACTCATGGTGACCTTGGGGGTGTTGACAAGCACAAGTTTCTCTTGGGATACATCTACACTGAGGGCCCTTGGGAGAAGGTACATCTCTGACCTGTAGGCTGGTATTATATCCTTGCCCCAGCAAACCAGATGTTGCCCCTGTGTGGTCTGCTTGCAGAGGTCTGTATGCAAGCACCATGGGAAGGTCACATCTCCTTTTTTCTGCCTCTGATACCTCAGAAGCAACAATGGGGAAAGCAGTGCAGTGCCTTCTTCTCAGCAAACACAATGGGGACGACCTATGGATGTGATCTGTCTGGACTCCTGTAAGGCTTTTGACACAGTTCCCCACAACATCCTTCTCACCAAATTGGAGGGATATGGATTTGATGGGTGGACTGTTCATGGATAAGGAACTGGCTGGATGGTCACGGCCAGAGGGTGGTACTCAATGGCTTGAGGTCTAGATGGAGAGCATAACAAGTGGTGTCCCTCCGGGATCCCTGCTGAGACCAGTGCCTTTTAACATTTTTATCAACAATATAGATAGTGGGATTAAGCCCACAGTCAGCAAATTTGCAGATGACACCAACCTGTGTGGTGTTGTCAGTACATCAGAGGGACAGGCTGTCATCCAGAGGGAGCAGAACAGGCTGGAGGAGGTGGGCCCAGGTGAACCTCAGGAGGTTCAACAAGAGCAAGGGCAGAATTCTGCACCTGGGCCAGAACAATCCTCACTCTCAGCACAGACCAGGGGATGAGGTGTTAGAAAGCAGCCCTGAGGAAAGGGACTTGGGGATGCTGATGGATGAGAAGCTGGCCATGAGCAGGCAGTGGGCACTTGCAGCCCAGAAGGACAATCGCATCCTGGGCTGCAACAAAAGGTGTGTTGCCAGCAGATCCAGAGAGGGGATTCTGCCACTTTACTCTGCTCTGGTGAGACCTCACCTGGAGGACTGTGGGCAGGTCTGCAGCCCTCAAGATAGGAAGGACATGGACCTGNAAACACTAAAAGAAAAAGAAGTAGGATAAAAGAACACAACACCACACAATATCTAACAGACCAGAGTAACTGTTTCCTAAAGGCTCAAAGAGCATTTCCTTTTAAATACCAATATCTACTTTTCCAGATGCTTTGTCACCACTGGCTAAGCTCACCTCTATCAACCCATCTGGTAAACCTCTCACAACTCCTCACCGACCTGCTGTGCCTCTTTCTCTCTGCTGTGTGCCACAAATAAGTCTAGGCACAATGCTGTTGCTCATGCATAGACCTCTAGCATTGTATGAACCCTACTAGGGTACCTCAGATGACCTGATGCTGCTGCTGTGGCACAGGGCAGATGGGAGGGGTTCAATAGTCAAAGGCTAAGCAGGATACTGCTAGGGCATCACTGATAGTGATTGGCACATGCTTACACATTTGAATCTTCTGTTTTCTATATTTTCTTTCAGCTATTAATAAAAATATTTATATATTGATAAAATATTAATATATTCCTATTTTAATTAAAATATTCATCTAGCAATAAAATAGCTTCTTGCAGAAGAAGCATGCCCGAGTTTTCACAAATAACAAAGCATATCCATCCAATCTGAGACAATTTATATCCCCACAGCCTGAAAAACACTGGCAGAAAGTTAGGGTCCTCTGCAAGGGAAGGGAAGCATGGAGGAAAGCAATTCTAGAGGTTACAATAACCAAAAGATGCCTACGAGTGTAGTTGGAGACATCTACACTGACAATAGTCATCCAGGATGAAACATAGTGTCCTGTGCACCAGTGGACAGTCCTTGAAAAACACAAACAATGTACACATGAATGATATGCCATCTATCATGTGCCCTTTTTGTACAGCAACTGGAGGGCAAACAAGGCGCCTTTCAGCACTTCAAACTTCACTAGAGGTTGGAGCCTAGAAGCACCTATTTCTCTCTACTAACTGAAAAGGGAATAAAGATCCAGGTTTCTACTTACAAGACATCAAGGATAGGGTCCAGATGATGAAACACCTGCACAAATTCCAAGTCGCCCTCAGCTCCCCTTGCTGTTGCTGGAGGTTATAGTGTGAATGCTCCTATCCTAAGGTACATTCCTGCATCTGGCAAGATGAATTGCATGCTGATTTCCACTAATTGTACTGATCATCTCTCCATTTGTTGTAAGAGAAGTTAGGCACCTCGATGTCTGCACTCTGGGCAATATCCCATTGATGAAGTTGAGGTCTTTTGTGTCACTTTAGGTACCATGAGATCTGTAATCCAGGTGCTAAAAAGGCTCAGTCTACAAGTTCTGTCTCAAACATGCCACCTCTGTGAGCTGCTGTCATGTTTAGGCAGAGAAATCCCATCCTTGATTCTGTAAGCATTCAGAATCAGTGAAAAATACATTTATTGACAGAACTGTAAGTTATGTATCCATAAAGTCAAGGCTGGAATGCTTAGCTTGTTTTCAGACAGCTACAGTGTGAACACTTCTGTCTGACCCAGCAGTTCTTGGCTTTCTTTACAAGCTGGAGGAGAGAAACAGGGAACTGGAAATAGAGTACTATTCATCTCACTGATTTTAAATATCTGAACTAGGGCAGGATAAATCATTCTGTTGCAAAGGCTGCATGTCTCAAGTGATGTCAAAGAAGTCCAAATAGACCTATCTAGAAAGAAATACACTGTCCAATCCCAACTTCTAGAAGTCAAAGAGCTAATGCATAGCAAAAACCCCACCACCCTCACCTACACCTGGAGTGTGAGGTTCCTTCATCTCAAGTCCATCTTGCTGTAGCATCTCATCAATATCTCATCTTACAGGTCCCCAGGACTAGGAAACTTGTCTTCCTTCTATACTGGTAAAGCGTTTTGCAATTTTATATGACTGATGCATTAAAATAAATAACTGTACATTACTGTGTCTAAGGGTCTCAAACCCAGAAAATAAATCGCTCATCTCACTTTACAGCTTCACCATTGGCATCTTGAAGAAGTAGCTCATTAACAAGTGAAGGAGGATGCAGGAGGGGGGTGAAATCCAATTTCTAGCCTGCAGTATTTTGCCAAAAACGTTGATAACAATTTCTGCTATTAGTCTCTGTCAGAAATGCCAGAGTCATTACCGCAGTGGTGTGGCCAGAGGGCACCCTGCATCACAGCTCACTGTGGAGTCCGAAAACCTTGAATAAACATTATAAAGCACAGCAAAACTGGTCGTGTTTGAAAATTTTAGAGTAATTAAAGGAGTATGCAGCTCTCCTGGCAGCAGACAGCCAAGCTGAATGGAAAGCTCACCTTCTCCTTACTGTCTCTTAGCTAAATCAGTGTCTTGTGGCTGTTGTCCCAGCCTGCATCTATGCAGGTTTCAGTAGGCTTGGCTGAGCGTGCATTTCCATCACTGACCCTAGCATCAAATTGTATCCACACAGGGTTCCTTTGAGCACACTGCTAGGATGCATATTTTGCTTTGGGTTTGGAATTCAATAAGTATTCACCCCCTTTTCACAAATCCTTTCTTAATACCAGCTACAGATCACACAGAGCAGCTGAGCTCAGCTGTACACCACCATGTTCACCACCAGCAGGTCAGGATATAGTCGCAAAGACAGAAGATTGTTTGTATGGTGAGAAGAGAGGCATCCAGAGAGCTCTCATTCAAGACCAAAAATCTTGTTGTTCCAAATCATGGAACTTGTCTGTGGCTGCCCGTGTGCCTCCATCAGAACCACAATCCTGAGAAGAAAAAAATTATGACATCTTTGAATGTGTTCCCAATATTTACAAGCCAATGGTGATTTCTGATTTTTGTGTGGTCTAGAATCAAGGCCCTGGAGCTCACATTCCCCAGGGATTTCCACAGGTGTTAGATACTGAAAGGACACTGTGAGTCTGGGCTTACCACTAGGCTTCCTGAGCACAAAGGTATCCACCAGCTACAACATCCAAGGAGCTTAGGACCTAGGACCTTAGGACTGTCTTTATTACTGACTCTCTTCTGTGTAAGTGAAGTAATGATTCACCTTTTGGGCATGCTGCAAAAATTAGTTAATGTTTGGGGAGCATTTTTAATGATATAAAGTGTGGTAAAAATGTTAAGTATTATTATTGTTCCACTTTGTCTTCCACTTAAATATAAAGGAGGAGTGTACAGCTACTTCCCAAGTGTCTCCCAAGGGTGTTTCTAAAGCAATTATGTTGGCTGACACTGTCGAGCTTCAGAAAATGGAAACGATTCAGAGGCTGACCAATCAGCCCCTTTACCAGCAGACAAATCTAACGACTTCAAAGCTATTCATTAAGCAGTACTATGAATTGATTGCATAAATTAGCATGCCGCTGACAAGGCAGGGAAGGGAGGAGAAGAAGGGAGAAGAGGACGACATAACACATCCCTCATTTGGCAAAGACAGTGGTTATTAGGAGCCCAGAGCTAATGAAAGAGACAGGTCCATTAGGCACGTGCCACTGTAAGGGATTGATTGCTTCCCCTGAAAAGGGCTGCTCCTCTTGTTACTGGGGGATTATATTTGTTCTAGCTTGTTGATCCAGGGGTAACTCTGTCACATTTAACAAAAAAGTATAGTTTGTAGATAGAAGGAAGATGACAAACTTGCTTCAAAGCCGTTGTTGAAACCTTCTAAAGGCAAGTAGCACCAGGCAGGGTGGTTGGTGTTGAAAGGGAGAACAAATGAGGAATATTTTTCTGCCTGAAGCACCTACATTTGGGGGAACTGTACACTGGGGACAGGTAGTTTTTTACTGAAAAAATCAGACACGTGCGCTTGAACCCTGCCTCAGATGAAAACTGCCTGCCCAGGACTAGAACAATTCTAAGTCTCTCATTACAGGCTCCCTTGAGCTTAGCAAACCTGGATCAGAGCTAAAAGGATTAGATAGTCTCATGGAAAAGCTCATCAGAGCTCAGCTAACGGCAGCACAACCCCATCTGTCCATGCTGTGTTTGGAGCTTGCCCTTCCCTTTGCAGTAACTGATGTGTTGTCCCTCTCTCAAGTCCCACTGCACTATAAAATCCTTTACTTGTGTTGGAGCCACTCTAATTTCAGGTGGGTCAGCCTTGAGCTGGCAACGTCATCTCTCCAGGCAAAGCAAGCATCATTTCACAGAGCAACTTCCTTCCACAGTAACCTGAGAGGGATTCAATTAAATGGTCCGGTTTCGATGTTGTCTTCATATAATCATAGAATGGTCCAGGCCAGAAGGGACCTTTAGGGTCATCTAGTCCAACCTCCCCACGGTCAGCAGGGACACTCCCAACCCCAATCAGACCAGGTTGCCTTGTTGAGCCTCACCTTGAATATCTCCAGGAAAGGGGCCTCAACCACCTCCCTGTGCAGCCCGGTCCAGTGGTCCACCACCATCAGGGTAAAAAACCTTTTCCTAATATCCAGTCTACATCTCCCCTTCTCCAGCTTGAGGCCATTGCCCCTTGTCCTGTCCCTGCAGGCCTTTGTAAATAGACCCTCCCCAGACTTCCTGTAGGCCCCCTTCAGGTACTGGAAGGCTGCTCTGAGGTCTCCCCGGACCCTCCTCTTCTCAGGCTGAACAACCCCAGCTCCCTCAGCCTGTCCTCGTAGCAAAGGTGCTCCAACCCCCTGATCATTTTTGTGGCTCTCCTCTGGACCTGCTCCATCAGGTCCATGTCCTTCCTATCTTGAGGGCTGCAGACCTGCCCACAGTCCTCCAGTTGAGGTCTCACCAGAGCAGAGCAAAGTGGCAGAATCCTCTCTCTGGATCTGCTGGCAACGCACCTTTTGATGCAGCCCAGGATGCGATTGTCCTTCTGGGCTGCAAGTGCCCACTGCCTGCTCATGGCCAGCTTCTCATCCATCAGCACCCCCAAGTTCCTTTCCTCAGGGCTGCTTTCTAACACATCCCCTGGTCTGTGCTGAGAGTGAGGATTGTTCCAGCCCCTCATTAGGGGAAGATGATTTATCTTCCACTGCTGGTCTGTATTGCAGCATGGTTTGAGTAATCTCTAGTTAGAGGGACGTGTGTTTTTCAGCCCTTCAGGTCCTAAAGTATATGTTTAAATTAAGCACATACCAAAGTGCTCTTCTGAATTGGGAGCCCAAGCATGCTCAGCTTGAGTTTGCTGCTGTATTTTGAAATTGCTGCAATCCATTATTCCACGTGCAGCTCAGGCACTGAAACTAAACAAAACCTCTTGGAAAAAAACAGCTCTTAAGTAAAGGGCACACCTTTACTCAGTCACATTTTCCAGACAGCTATCTGCTTGGTGAGTTTGATGCTGCTGTTTGCCTGGTTAACAGAATATTTTGCACTCTTTAAAGAAGGAATTTATCTTTTAACCTGCAGTTTTATTACCAAAGAGGGAGCAATCCTGAATCTGATGTCCATTCAGATTTCTTCCAAATTTGCAGGAAAAATGTTTTGATTTAAAAAGGAAACCAGTCCCAAGCTGGTGAGCATGGTCCAGGGAACAGCTTTTCCCACTGTTTCAGGTGGCTTGCTGGTTTCTGCTGGAGAAAAAGCTGGATTTGATGGATCACCAAAAAAATCGATTGCGGCAAATGAATGCTAATGGCAGCTGCACAAATTTAGACCAACTGACTTTTCACAATGCAATAAGAATTTAGCAAGATCACAAACTACCAGAGCATCACTAAATTTGTACATTTGATGGAGCAGTGTTGTGCAACGATTTAACTTCAGAGAGGACTTTTCTCTCCTTCACTATTGAAGTAATTTGGTGGATTTGTTATTAACCAAGAAAAAACAACCAGGATGGAGTATCTTGCTAAGTCTAGCTACTTAGGGATTACACAGAGCTTGCTGTATTATGCAGTTGTTCCTTTGCATATTTCATTGACTCGGGGGGAAATATTAACATTTGCAATTTCCATATTGCCAGATTATCGTACACTCTCTGATGATTGTTCTCTCTATTTTTTTATGATCTGTCAATTTCCACACTATTTAAAAAGACAATTTGACTGCCTTAATGCCAGAAAAATCTCCTATGTTATTTTCTTTTTTTTCCTTTTCTCAGCATAGGATAGGCTATTTTTATGACTAGAAACCTATCATTACCATTCATTGAGCACCTTCCCTTGCCATTGAGGAGAAACACTGAGCTTAACAGTTTTTAGCCTTGAAAAAAATAAATAAAATTTCAAATCTGCTCCCAAGAAGTCTTTGGTAAATATCATGTCACCATGGAATGCCACATTAATAGAGAGTGTGAAATACAAGTGTGAAGTCTATGATATATCTATATCCTGTGCTTTTATGTGTCATAATATTTAGTTATCCACAACTAAAGAAATCACAAGATTTTTGAAGTGCAGTAAGCAATACTTTACACATTTTACAGACAGGGAGATGGAAAGATACACAAAATAGATGCAGTAGCTGGCAGGAGGTAACGCAGCTCTTCATGTACAGCTCCCTGCACTCATTTGCCATCTTCGTATCCCACATACAGCCCAGTGCCTCCAGACTTGATTAAAATGAGAATGAATTAATAAGGCCTGTATGAGGCAAAAGGCTTGGTAAGAGGAAACGTAAATCTTGTCAGCAGGAAAATACATGTGAATATTTTCATAAAGTCACAGAATGGTTTGAATTGGAAGAGACCTAAAATGTCATCCAGTTCCAACTCCCCTGCTATGGGCAGGGATACCTTCCACTAGACCAGATTGCTCAAAGCCCATCCAGCTTATTTTCCCATAATCATTAATGGTAGGAATTAAAACTGGATTTGTCAGTTCCTTTTCTATCCCTCAGTGTTAATATTTGCTCCAAATGAAGTGCCCTTAGATTTATTTACACAAGGAGCTGCCATTGCAGAGACAGAGCAACAGCAATGATCGTCCAAAAGCATCTGTTATTGGCAGGGTTTGCCCGTTGGCCATCACCCTCCCATTCTCTACAAACCTGAGCAAATCTCTTCTGTGTGGGGTGGGCTCTTGAGGGGCAATAAACCAAATCACTTTTATTATCTACTGTACAAGGTGTAGAAGCTTTCTGCAGATGAGGTGATCACCAGGTAACCTGACAAAGCCACTCTCTTAGGAGCAGGGTCTTTCTAGGAGGGCCAGAGCAGAAATGGGTCTTGAGATTAATTTCTTGAATCCAAAAGCCAAAAGATTGAAGCCAAAAGACTTTCCATCAAAGAAAAACGTGAAGTATGCTTTCCTGCAGGAAAAGCATCCCTCTGATGAGGGAAGGATTGCAGATAGGAGACAAAGTAAGAGCAAAATACTCATCAAATTTTGGAAGCCACCAAACTCTGCATAGTGATGCATTTCTCTGGCATGGTTGAAACCATGTAGCAGAGCAAGAGGCTCTGAACATCCTTCTGAAAAATATTATAATGGAAAATTTACCCCTTTTCTGCTATAGCGGAAAAAACGCTGTAGAGCCAAAGAGAAATATACCCAATTCAAGCTCTTTTAAGTTTTCATTAGTTCCTAATGAAAGCTTTGCAGATAGAGGAGGCAGCAATTAACAATTAACAGCAATTAACAATTATTCCTTCTGCTTGCTTCCTGCTGGAAAAGGGAGACAATTAAAGTCTCTTATCCTGCCCCTTCTCTCCTCCTTCTCTACCTTGGGAATTGCATTATTAGGGAATCATTTTATTTAGGCAAAGTACCTGCATTTCCTTGCAGTAAATGGTTACTGCCTTAGGGCCAGGTATTTCAAGATGCCTGAAGATACAGTTAAGTAATTCCTTCTGAAAATTCACAAGGTATGTTTCTGTGTATATAAATATGGAAGTAGTCAGTCTTGATGTATGCAATAAGAAAGAACCTAGAAATTGGGGCACAGTAATGGACTAAGGCATGTCATAGGGAATAGAAGACAATGAGTGTCAAAGAAAGAGGCAGGGAGTGGATTTAATGTGCAAACAGCAGCCAAAATATGTGTTTTACTGTCAAGCCTAAGTCCATCCAGTCTTTTACTGCTGGAACTCTCAGGTGTGTGTCTGGGATGTGTCTCTGCTTCAAGCTGTCTGTCAGTTCTGGAGCAATGTGCTACTCTGGGAGATGAACCCCGCCTTGCAGCAACGCTTCTGAGGTTGGTTGAACATTCCCCTCTGTCTGCAGCTCCCACTGGAGATCTAGGATACGTCTGCCTGGGAATCTTGATCATATGGACATGAGTTAACAAAACAAATTGTAGTGTTTTACACAAGGAGTCTAAGCAAGCGGATGGGTAAAAAAAAAAAGGAACAGAACCCTGAAATAGGGAAATATATCTCTGCCAGGCACAAATTTGTTATGCAGACAGAGACATTAACAGCTGTCCAGGAATGAACTGAATGGAGAAGGGAGATTTACTTTCTTAGAGTATAAGGAGAAGAATTGAGATAAAGTAGCATGACTGGCAGAGAACCAACTTGAACTGAAGTGCTTTTGGACTGGATGGTAGAACAAGTTATCTAGAGATGGTGCTGAGACTGTGATGAATTGCCATCTATGCACTTGCATGCCCAGAAGCTTTCAATAAAGTAAAAAAGCTTCCCTGGGAGATGAAACACTACTTTTAAGAGTTGGTCTCAAGTACCTTTGATGTGATGGTCACCTGGGCAGAAAGTGATTAGGCTGTCTGTGAAGGAAGAGCAAATTTTAGAAGAGCTTGTGGTAAAAACAAGTCTGTATTAAGTTGGTTTCTTTTAGCAGAAGGGTATGCCAGAACTGCAATAAAGATTGTTGATGTCAAAGGGATAGGGATTTCTTTACATCAGTTACATGAAAACGTGGAATGGAATGGGGGGAAAATATTAGGACTCCAAAGTCAACTAAATAAATTTTTATCCCCAAACCAACTTTGTGGTGAGATTTCTCTGATGTCAAGTTTCCAAAATTTAGATACATTGACTGAGTTGTCCTCTGGAGAGATCTGTTTCCCTTTGCTACAGAAGACATTTCATTCTGTCTCAGGTAACAGTCTTGAATAGATGAGATAAATTGCCCCGTGGAGGTGCTTGTCTCCTCCCTTGGCTACAGAAGGAATTTAGATGTGGTGCATGTGCTTGAAAAGCTAAAATTAAATTATGTTGATAGACCACAGTGGGAGGAAATGAGAAACCTACAAAGGGGGGGAAGGGGGGGCTGGGTGGTGGTGAGGAAGTAAAGCATTAGTTAGAAAGAAAACAACACTTCAAGGTTATAGCATTTAGAACTGAGTACAGATTACTATATTTCAAGTGATAACTTTGGGAACATTTGTAAAATACATATATCACCAGAAATAGCATCCACTAACAAAACACCTTTTAAACACAACTGGTAAAATCAGATATATCCAAAGCCATTATTCCCTGCCACCCTACAGAAAACACTTCAGAACTTCCTCCAAAACTTCAGAGTTTAGAACAATTTGGTTGCTCAAATTTTACTATGTGTTTATATAAATGGGTTGTAAAAAAGACATGCTGAGCTCAGGGTTTGATTTTTTGTTTGTTTGTTTGTGTTTTGTTTTTTTGGGTTGTTTGGGTTTTTTTTGAAAGGGAGAGGGAAATGACATTTAAAAATTATAAAGAATATTTTAGTGGAGCAAAAATATTGTATTTCAAGCTTCCATTCAACTTAAAAGTGCGGATAACTGGTGACAAAGACAAAGTGAGTTTGGTAGAGAAAGACTGGTTATCTTTTATGGAAAAAAATGGACATGTAAGCAAAACATCTCAAATTAGAGAGATCTAAACCAACCACAGAGTTACTCATTTAGGTCTCAGAAACATCTTTGCATGGCTCTGTGCACAAATTCATTAGCTCAACTTGTCAGTGCATCACCTCCATGCGGTTTCTTTGCATCACTTCTGCATGTCTTTGAGGTATTGTTTTCAAATATACAGTGAAATCACATATCTAGGGTGGGGATCTTCTAGGCTTGGTCTTGTGGTGCTTAGCTCAGGTTGTGGATTCTCGAGTGCACGGTGAACTGTTTGAGATGCAGCATTTCACTTGCCCCATATGAGGCATGAGGAAGTGTCTGCCTTTGTCTCTAGGACTATGGCAACTTCTGTACCTGAAATCAGGGCAAATCCATGTGCAACTGAAAAAGATGATCCTTTCCTCCTTTCCCGCTCAAGTGCTTGTCCCCACCCATCCCAAAATAGTGATGGAAGAGCTCATGCATCCAGGCAGATAGATAGATTGGGAAAATGAGCCAGATGAGAGATAAGATAGCTTTTTAATGTGAGGTAGTCTTTAGCCAGATGAATTTCCCAACTACCCAAATACTGATGCCAGCAGAAGTGAGGAAGAAGAAATGGCACAGTGACCACTCACTGAAGCAGAGAGAGGGCTAACACCAATGTACACCAGTGTAACCTTGGCTTGTGGGTTAAGTGCATTAAACTGCTCCAGGTTTACTCTGGACAATAAGCCCATACATCTAGAGCTATGACCAATAAATAGAGCACAGAAGTTCATACTAACTTTTTCTCTCCTATAACTTCTTCACACCGCCATGTCTAGAAACTACCACCCTGTTTATATCCAGAACAGGCAGGGTGACTCAGGAAGAGATACTGTTGAATAGTAATGCGTGTCTCACTAATACTGATCTGTGAATGTACGAGATATTCTGAAATTAATCTTTTAGAAACAGGCAATTAATACTCAGAAGACTATAATTTATATAGCTTCTGTCAACTTTATCATCCAGATCAGAGGATAAAAGATAGGGGTTGCAAGGATCTGAGAAGGAAACAGCCCACAAATCTTCACTGCAAGCTCACCAGTGGGAAAGCTAACAGTAAACTGCTCATCAATCTTAGGGGACCTGTCTGGACCAGTGTGGTTATCACCCGATGCATTCCTCCAGAGACACAAACGACAAAAGAGGTGTGGACCCTCACTGTCCCTCTAAGGCTAGAAGACTACATGGAGGTGTCTGTGAGCATGTCAGCGTCTATCATTTCATCTGGCATAGTCAGTGGAGATGTACAAGCAGATATGAAGGTGTAACTTGAACAAGATGACTTTACATAGGTGTCTAACACGATCTGAGAGACCCTAAAATGCCACCTCTAGTTGCAGCTCCAAGAGGGTGTGACTTTTCCTTGGAGTTGTCATCCCCTTCATGTCTTGGATGTCCTGGGGTGATCAGTAGCTCCAGCCATGTCTGGAGTCAGGTGAGATGCCCTCTGCCCAGGCGCCTGAAAATTAAATACCATTAAAGATCCATACTTAAACCACACTACCGTGCTGTGTCCTTAGTGGCTGCAGGTTGCCTGTTTAGCCCAAACTTCCCTGTTCTCAGCTCATATAAAACAAGCCTAATCTGACTCTTCTCTGGAGTCAAAAATGAAAAGATTTCTCAAGAAAATTTCCAATGCTGGATCCTTAAGCCTTTTTCTCTATGTTTCCATCAGCCATGCTTCCCTCTGCCTGCTCTTTTCTGCTCCTGGTTACATCTTAAAATCAGGATGGTCATCACCTAGTGCAATATCTAAGGGAGGTATCACCAAGCTGCACACTGAGATGTCCCCTTTGCAAACTAAGATTTCCATTGGTGTTGAGTCTGCAGTGTAAGACAGTGCCTAGGAAACAGGTTTTACCATTTCTTTCCAGCTTTGCATTCTCTGAAATGTCACTAAATTTCATAACTATTTCAGAATATAAAGGCCCTTTCTTTTCACCTTTGAATATTCAGCAAGGTATCCACTGGATTATCTAAACCAAGCCTTTCTTCACATGTCTGTCAATAGTACTAATATATGAAAAAACACAGCAAATGCTTCCTTGTCTCATGTCTCTAATGCTCTATCAGTAAAACTTAAACATAGATTTATCCAAAGTAAGTTACAATTCAGAATGTCTTTTCCTATTCTACATTAAGGAACTCATCTTCAAAGCAATCTGCACAAATCCCATTAACAACAATAACAGAATTTGTGCAAGTAACTCCCCAAACACCACTTTGAACGTTAAGCCCCTTACTTAATTCAATATCAAATAAAAAAAACGATCTAAGGAAATGCAAAGACTTGATATTCTGGCTTGTGTTTCACAATGGGCTGGAGACACTGCAGCTTAACAATTGTAAATGGAAACAAAAAGCTGCTTCTTATTAAAGGAATTAAAAAGAAAAAAAAAAAGGGGGGGGGGGGGGGGGGGAGAAAAAAACCCAAAAAA
>VZTM01030231.1:27029-50900 GCA_013400555.1 Jacana jacana
ACCTTGGGGACACCTTGGGGACACCCTGGGGATACCCTGGGGAGACCTTGGGGACTGAAGAAAGGCGGGTCCCTAGGGTGATTCAACTTGGCCAACCTAAATGTCATTGCAGGTGCTTCCCTCTGGGGACAAAAAGAGGGCCTCTAGAGGTGCCTCTGCAAGTGCCTAACACCAAAAGGGACAAATCCAGTCTGTCCTGTCCCAGAAGATGCGTGGGCTCATTCAAGATGGAGCTAAATTCATATTTGCAGTGAAGCCACACAAATGGCTTTCTCACCTTACTTCCTCAGGGATGAACAAATACATCACAACACAATTCTTAATTCCCAGCCAAAAAAGAAATTACTCTGAGGAGAAATATGATTTATTGTTACTTTATTAACAACGCGGCTTACAACTGTTTCAAGTAAAAAGGGGATTTATTTCATTTTGAATAAAAATTAAAATATAACTCTGAATATAGATTTTCACTTATTTACATGAAAACATATATACAGAATAGAATCTTACAGCAAACTAACGACATGCCCTTTGCCCTGTGAACTTGAAAAAGTAAAAACACCAGCATTGATTGATTTATATGTATATATATACACATATATGTACACATACATATATACTCACCCACACATATATACATATACACATATATTTGTAACACACCAAAGGGATTATATACACAAAGTTTGAATCAAACCTTCAGTACAAACTGGAATGCAAAACAATTCAAAGGCTTCCAACGTGCATCATCCCGAATGGACCACAACGGCTGGTTGTGGAACTAATCTCTGTTGTTCCGTAAGAGACAGGAGCACTTGTGTTGTCCTACCATGGTACTCCCTTCAAAGCCTTCCGTTGAGACTTTCACCACTGTCAGACCACGCTGCAGTGAATGCCTGGCTATACTTGACACCTGTGCCTATACACGTGAAAGTGTCATGACACCATTCCAGAAGTGAGTGATTTCCAGCAGGCAGGTCCCTGAAGGCGAAGGCTTCTGGAATAACCAAATGTGTCAGTACATCTCGACTGGGTTTGGTGGAACAGGGATTGGGAAATACAACACATACATTTATAAGCAGATAAAATGTTCATGATCTCCAGAGAGATCAGGGCAGCAACGAGCAGGTGGGGTGACTTGGGAATGATTGTTCTCATCCTGCCACATCGTAAAACAGTACAGAATGTTTTGTAGACCCACAACCTGAACTCAGGGCAATATGTCACCTATTTCTATGGGACAGAGCTCCAGTTTTAGCCCCTGATATTTCCCATGGAGGTCTGAAAGGTGCAAGAGGAGGTTCTTAAGCACACAAGCCCAAAAGACACAGGGTACAAGTTAGAGTAAAAGTACACAGAAGAAAAACTGTTTTTTTCCCTACTATCCAGCCAAGGAGGCTAGAGCCACCTGAGCCAAATTCCTCTATCTCCTCAGGGGAAACAAAATATGAACCTGCCAGAGTTGTAACTCTGAGTGTATTGCCGGCTTCTTCTCTCCCTCTCACCTGGACCCTGTTAGGTCTCAGGGCATCTTTGCTATGAACAAGCCTCAAAGAAACCTTTGGGAATGATGTTTGTACACCATAGATGGCACTTAGGGACATGGTTTACTGGTGGACTTGGCAGTGTTAGTTTCGTGGTTGGACTCAAAGACCCTAAAGGTCTTTTCCAACCTAAATCATTTTGTGATTCATGATTCACTGGTGTGAGAGATCCCTCTCCACAAATACATCTCAAGCCCAGAACTCCAACCTCTCTCCTTCCCCAAAATCCTCTTTTCTCTTTCCCACATCCTTGACAGACAAGAAAGCCAGGAATATCTTTGAGTGGGTAGCCACATGGCATTTGGGCTGCTGCATTAAGCTACTTGGGCTATGTGACCTATCCAGCAACAGCACCACTGGAAATATTTGTCCCTACACAGGGAGTATCTGCTTTCCAAATTGCATGGACATCTCCATCAATAAGGTGAAAGAGAGAGAAGATCTCGTTGTCTCACCTGACCTATCTGCTTGTCAACAAAATGCCTGTGCTCACCTATAGTGTGATAATGGATAAAACCTGTATTTTGCTCATGCCAGGGGCCATTACAGAAGTTGGAGTTTTAAAACATGAGAACATGAGACATTTCTCAAGGTAAGAATTCACATGAAAGACTAAAACAAGAGAAAGGTGGTGAGTATTTAAAACTATGTCCCATGTTGGTTTTGTACATTTCACATGTCTTCTGCAAAAGAATTCCACTGCAGGGCACTAAGCCAATGCAAAAACACTCCTGCAAGACGGCTGACATTTAAAGGACTACTGGGCTGTAAAACTCTCATCTTTGATGACTGGCTCATAATCTAAATCCAGCCATTAAGATCATTTGCACTTCTTGATGGTGTATTGTACCAAAGAATAAATGGGAACATTAAATGCTTCTGCTCCTTTATTGGGAGTTCAGGACACGAGCGCTCTCTTGTTAAATCTGGCAGATTTCAGCTGGATTTCTGCCTGCTAGGAGAAGGAGGAGTTTAAGTTTTATGTTAATTAACTGCACACTTTTTGACTTCTAAGTGAAAGAATTTGGTGAAGATCTGGTCCCACAGTCCACACATCTGTGAGGGCCCTTTCACTAACCTCAGTTACTTCTGGATCAAATCCCAAGTAACCGATTCCCTTAGTTCTGGGTCAGCTGATGTGATGAATAGTATTACTGAGGGGAAAATATACTCACAATCTGTCGTGGTTTTGACACACTCACATTTTGAAAGAGTTTTTACATCAATATACTGTACAGAACTTATCCAAAATTCATATGAATGGAGGGGTGTGTGTGTGTATATGTTGAGTGCACCCGAGTTAAAAATCTACACCCACAAGAAGAAAATAAAATCCTAATGCTTAAGACATTGCTGATTACAGGAAAAAGAAATTCTGGAGTAGGGAATCAGCTTTGTAATCCCAAGCAATGGAAAATACAGCGTGATATATCTTAGCACCAAAACAGAGCCCTTGAGACTATATTTATCCACATGTAATAAAGCTGGTTTTAATGGTGTTCAGTTGCAGCATGTTCTTCTCTTTTTGGCACTTGAATTTGGAAATGTGAGGAACAGTCTGACTTCATAATTTTCCAGACAGACTGCACCAGAAAAGCAAAAAGTATCTGAAGTGCCCTGATGGTACTGAGCTTCTAAAACACTGAGATGGCACTACAGCTCTGTCAAACGCAATTTTCTGGCCTTAAAAGACCAAGGCAGGCTTTTCAGGTGATGAAATGTTGATTATGGCAGCCCAACAGTGTCTGGTTTGCCTTCAAAGAACTGAGATGGTATTTGCTCCATACCACACGACTGGGGCCTGCAAAAGGTTGAAGCCAAGGAATGGCGACTTTCCAGTTTAAGGCAAATTAGCAAATTACCCAGAGTGAAATATTAATGGGGTTTAGGTGTCTAAGTTACTAAGAAACTTTGTAAACCCTAGCAGATGTTCAAATACCTCTGACAGTATCGGTCAGGCCATCCCAGCTAAGACATGCCTCTGCTAGCTACTTAATTGAGGACAGGTTGTGTAACCATTTGCCCTAATTTCAGTAGTTACTGAGGGCATACAGCATTTATAGGAGTTTTTCTGAACCCTGCAGGACCAAATTATCAAGGGCTATTGCATATGGTTAATACGGTGGAGCTGCAATCCCTGAAATCATTCTCAGTGCTGAGAGGCCATCATACCTCTGAGAGGTAGAAAAAGCCAGGGTTTGGTCATCCTGGTGTTGAGAAAAGAAACAAACAGGAGTGTGTATGGCAGTTGTGGTTTTTAGCTGAAAAGGGAAGAAGAGCTCTAAAACCAAAGAAAGCATTTTTCTTCAGGGTGGGAGAAGAGCATCCATAACAGCATGAAGAAGGCAGGACAACCAGCCAGAAAAATCATAGACATTCCCTTCAGTTAATGCTTTAATCCAATTTCAGAGACCGGTGCTTTGGGGCTGCAAACTGGGAATTGGTTTATCCTAGGTAAGTACTGAGGGAACTGGGAAGGGAGCAGGGACCGGCCCATGGATCTGTTCAACTGGACTGAGTGCAAAAGCAAAAGGAGCCAGTGCAGATGGAGATGGGCAGGTACGACACACTCTTTTTTGCTCCAGAAATGCACATCGTTGGTACTGTGCCTGAAGAGAGGCCAATAAAAGGTGCCTGCACACGCTTCTTATGGGACCAAAGTGGACTGTGTGAACATGCTGAAGTTCAGCATCCAACAACCCAAAAGCAACAGCAGGGTTGCTCCTCAGCCTTTGATAATGGTCTTGGATAATCATGAGTTCAGCACTTCACAGTGGTGGCCTTTTGTAGCTGATAACACAATTATCTTCAGGCCTGGATACCAAATTCAGAACAGGGAGGGGAGAAGATGTGGCTTCACCAGTGCCATTGGTGTATCTGTGAAGTTGTACCAGCTCTGAATTTAACTCAAAACCACATCTGGACCAAAAAAAACCTTCCAGTGGCGTATACATCTACATTGCAAAGTAAAGTGATGTTTTACCCTAATGAGATCAGGTTTCCAATATCTTCTTTGAAGCACATTACTCCAAAGCCTTGCTTATGTTTCCAGCATTTAAATTAAATCCAGGCAAAAGTAACTAATTCCTTCTGATCTCTGTAAGTGAAACTCTGGGCATACTGTCCAGTTGAACTATGCATGGTCCATTTTCCATTTGCTTAAGAAATCGTCTAAGAAGTTCAGCTCTAGCTTTTCTGGAGGGCAATCAGTACAACAGAAAACAGTAGCCCAATCCCCTATTTCTTCCCAACCCACAGACTAAAAGAAATCATGAAGCATTTACCACCCAAGGTAATTTTAGGATAAAAATTTCAGGTTATCACCTTCTCCAAAAGGACAGAGAATGATAAATGAGACAACACTGAAAAACAATAAATTGAAAGACAAGGGGTGAGGGGAGAGAGAAACCTGAGGAAATAAAAGAGCCGGCGCAAGCTCAAATTAAAACTCTTTTTTGTTGTTGTTTAATAGGTGAGTTTTAAATATGATTTAACTTCCCTGAACAATCAGTAAAGAGCCCCATGTGCTGAGCTCAATGCTTCACCCATCCCCTGTTTAGCCAACATCAGAGCTGGTCACTCTCAGAGTCTATGGCTGTCTGCTCCCCAACCGTGCCTCCATGAGTAGTTAGCTGCCATAGGAATATCTACAGTTACAAGGTTGATGGAGAAAAACAATGTCATTTTTGCAATGTGTCCCAGAAAGAGTTTAATGTCTCTGAGAAATTCCAGTGGCCAGAAAACTCCAAGAACAACAGAGCACCAAAGGATGCTTCAGAAGGTGCTGGCTGTGGTAAGCAAAGGATCAGTGCTGGGATGTTTATCAAACAGCTATTCTGCTTCCCTTCCTTGAAATGTCTTCATATGCCAGTTCTCCTGACAGCAGCCTTTTGAGAGCTTTCTCCTGATAGATGCTACACCAGCCACTGGAGGGACTGGGCTGAAGCAAAGAGGAGCTGGGAGAAGCTCCCTCCCTGTTTTTCTCAGCTCATTTTGCTGGGCACAATTCTTTTGTCTTCAGACATGAAACAAGGAGCAATGTTTCTAGGGATCCTCAGAGGGGCTGAAATTTATTATCAAACCAGTTGCATGGGCACACTCCACTGCTATTGTCAGTAGGAAATTCAGTCTAAAAACCAGTTTTTGAATGTCTGCACTACGACAGCACCCTACTCCTGGATTTCTGAGAAAAAAAAACACAAAACCAAAACATTTGATGGCAGAGGACACTACTTCTTCCTTCAGTTCATTAAAACTTGAACAAGTTCTTCAGTACAATACAACAGCTGAGAACAGATCCAGTCCTGCTGCTCTCCCATGTAAGAAAATTTTTGATGAAGTCTCAGGAGTTGGCAGGGTCTGGCCCAGCCTGCAGCAGTTTCTCCCATCACATTCACATTCCTCAGTGGCAAATCAGGAAACTCACTGCAAGAGAAACTAGAAAGTCCCCAGTGGGGCACGGCAAACAGAGTCAGTACTTCTTGCTTTACACATGCTCTAGGGCAGATTCAGATGTAGGCCAGAATAATTATTTCTGAGGCTCTCCTTCTGTAATCCAAAGAAATTGAGGAGGAAATTGATGATGAAGAAAGCAGCAGCTACAGCCTGGTGTGGGTCAGTAGGTTTTTCTGAGCGCACTGTGGTCAGTGGGACTATCTGATCCAAATCTGCTGTCACCATACAGGCTTGAGGTGGGGGTTATCTGGCCGTAAGTGCTGCCTTCAGATTTAGGGCTAGAAATGACATTTCTTTTTCCAGAGGTCTTCATTGAGGGCGCTTTGGCATCATGGCATTATAACATAGCTCTCTACAATTTCCAAGCTGGGTTCTCCAAGGCCAGGAAACAGAGGCCTGTTTACGGTTTGGGAACAAAATCCTGATGAAATCAGTAGTTTCTTATGAAATCAGGTTAAACCTCAGCACAAACCACCCAATACACTTTCTGAGGGAGAGATTCACTTACAGCTTGAGGTCGGAACAAAATTCAGACTTGTTCCCAGTCTGGTTCTTGCTTTTGGGAGAACTTCACATCGCTGTTATGCCACTGACCCCTGCCACGTTACAGCAAATTCAGGCTCAATACATTGGACTAATGGGGCCCTATGTCCCTACTGAGTAAATGGGAAATACTTCTATAAATACAATAGAGGAAAACCTAAGGTGATAACCCTTTTCTTCACCCTCCCTGGTGATTACTCTGCTTGGCATGAAGCAAGCCCCCAGTTTCACTGGTCAGGGTGGCACTGGCACTGTAGCAATCTAGGGGCTCTACATAAGACTTGGGCAGGATCCTTAGCTCATCTAAAGCACCGTGGTGTATGCAGCCTGAAAACTTTGATGCTTTTTATTCCCACCTAGTAACCAGATTCATGAAGGTGCAAATGAAACCAGCATTCACTCAACAGCCTCATCATTAAATCTGAATAACCACTTTTTCTTTTTCACCCCATGGGGCTCAAAGTCAGGCCTTTAAAGTGACTTGGATTTAAGAGGATGGGCTTGACTATGAAAGCTTTCATGCATTCATGTTCCTTTACAAGAGCACAGTACTGTACAGATCCCATCACAGAGATGTTCAGCTTATTGCGCACAGCCAGCGCGGCTCAGGATGTGTTTCTGCACACTCTGTCTCATTGCACCCCTGTCAGTCCCCTGCAGCTCTGTCTGATACCATGGGTTGAGTCCTCTTTTACAAATCACTCAGGAATAACAAGCAGTGTACGACTGGTACAATACTTTTTCCTATTGTAAGACTAGAGAGGCAGGAGAAAAAATAAAAAGCTCATTGAACACTAATGAATACTAAGATCAGATTTGCAGTAAAACCCAGGTGATGCTGCAAAGGATCACTTGCAATTCAATATGAAAGAAGTGTGTCAGAAAAGGCTGAAAGAATTGTTCATGTCCAGAAATTAACCTTGACAAACCATCATCATCCAGAAATGCTTGACCCTTCTCCTTGGGAATGTGTCTGCCATCAACAGCTTTGTTTTAATGAACGACAAACCATCTGATCCATGCTGGCCTTGCACCACTGTGGAATGGGTTGGTGAGGCTCAGGAGGAGAGATGTCACCAGTCTTTCACTGTGCTTTACAAGTACAGAAAATGAGTTCAATTTGTTGCTAGTTTTTTGCTGTGGGTTGGTTGTTTGGTTTCTTTTTTCTCCCCTACAGATTAATTCCCAGTGCTTCCAATTCCACGTGTTCTTGGGAAAGAGAAAGGAGAGGGGAGAAAAAAACCCTTGAACAAATCGAAATTTTAAAAAAGAGAGGGAAGAGAAGGAGAACAGAAAGGAATGGAGACGTGCAGTCAGTTGGCATATTGTGCATAGAAAGCAACTTTTACTCGCTCGATCTGGTGACACAGTTTGATGGCTGGACCGAGCTTCAGCTCCATGCATTCTTGCACTGTGGGCAGTGTCAGCAACAGAAGGGCTTGGCCATCGATGTCCTGGTGAAGAAAAAAGACAGGGAAAATGGTTTTGTTTGTGGACTCTGGAGGGCAGAAAGCATAACCAGGTCTGGAGAAGCAAGAAGGGCAGCTTGCTCCCAAAGTTAAAGGCACTTTTGTCCTGATATTTCTCCCACTTTGATGCTGCCCTTCTCCTTCCTATGGCATACCTAATGCTTTTTAAAAAAAATCTCTAGTGCATTTTCATAGGCTCTCACCTTGCTCTCAGTTTGGGAAAAGCCTCTCAGCTGCTGAAATGCTAAGTAACCTTCTACAGAAACCCTTCAGGGTCCATGGAGATCTGACCAGTCCCATTTTATGACTGAGGAACTGAGGGAAGGGGAAGGCTGCAGAGAGCACAGCAGAAGACAGAGAAGGGAGTGGAATGGAGAAACTTAGGCTGGTCTCACTGCCAAGGTGTGCCCTTCCCTTATTGCTTTTTGCCCATGATTTGCTCAGCACAGGTTTATGTCTGCCTTGCTCCATGTCATGTCCCCTGGTCTACCCAGGACCTACCTTGCTCCACATCAGTTGCTGAACAACCAAGACAGAGGGGTTTGGACCACATGGAACCCTTGCAATCTCTACTGTCCCCCAGAATCTCAGAATGGTGTGGGCTGGAATGAACATCTGGAGGTCACATCCTTCCCTCAGACATATTTATGCACTGAACTCCAGGAATTAGCACCCCAGACAAAAGCTATTGTACTAGGAATTTCTTTTGGCTTTACAATCCTCTTCTAAATTAAGAGTTCAAGTCCTCTTTATTCTTTAATGGACTGAGAAGCAGGCGAGCAGGCTACAAAACTGCTTTTTACCCCTCAGGGAGGATCAGAGCCTAGGTGCAGAAAAAGCACAGTAATTCACAGGCAAGATAAACTCCCCAGAATGGCCATGATTGGGTAGCATTAAACACAAGGAGGGTTTGGACACCTTAAGCACCGCTTTGATCAGGACTGTCCATGGCTCAGGCTCTTTCTCCACTGAAGCCTGATGGCATGGCCCATTGCACCAGAGCTTCCTTGCAAATCACAAGGAAAAACTCCAGTCATCTGTGTTCAATTAAAGTCCCCATAAAACTCTTTGGCAAAGGAGAGACGGGGTTGGCTTTCAAACCCTGGCGTTATTCCAGGCTGATTAACAAATGGCTGGAGCACGCTGCGACACAGTGACTACAGCATCTTGCTACGGAGCATTTCAGCCTTCCTCTGGACTCGCACTTCAGCTGCTTCCAGCCACAGCCCCTGTACTAGGGTAGAGAGTTATTCATGGTGAAGAATCAGAGGTAGTTCAATGTGCAGTTGGCCATATCACTGACTGCCATCGGCTATGGCCTAATTAACCACACTTGCTTCTTTCTAACTATGATTTCTTAGTGCTGCCCTTTACTTTCGGCGGTGGCTGTTGCTCATTAGCCAAGGAATGGCTGTTTCTATATAAATTTTACATGTCCACACTGACTTGAGATGAAGAGCTTTGGCTGCTCCTGCAAACCTATCTGCCTAATGGGGAGATGCTTGGCATCTCTGAAAATTAGGTCATCCAAAGGCCTGACTGCCAGATCTTCAGAAGGATGAAGATGGGAAGTAGGTGCCTAGATACTTGGAGCCTCTAGGTGTTGGTGCCAAAATTCAGGCAGCTGGGGTATTTCTGTTCGTGTTTCCAAGGGTTTCCATACCTTGCCAAAATTTGTGCTATAGCTTGGCCTGAGGGGATCTAAAGTCTGGTCATAATCTCTTAGTCAAAGCTCCGAGCCCAGTCAGCAAGGTGGTATGTGCTGCTCTTTTTTGTGTGATGTGAATAAGCACCACAGACACAAAGAGAAGTGTTACATGAAGACCTCTACCTGCTCCTGAAATATCTTGGCAAGGGGTGCACAGTCAGTCAGTTTAATAAACCTCACGACATCAGTCACAGTCCACTCCAATGGATTGCTGTCCAGGATGAGCTTCTCTTCCTCTTCTTGCTTAATTTCCTACAAAAAGCCAAAAAGCTCTAATAAAGAAAACTACCTTGTGTTGAGAATCAGGGCAGGGATGCCTCCTCACATGAGGAACGTTTGGCATCAAAGCCTAATTCAGGAAGAGTATTGCTGTTAATTGGGAGTGAAAGCCTATGGACATACTCACTTCCTTGACTTGGGTGCACTTCTCCGCCTCACCATAGGAGTGGGGCTGGGGTCTCCGGCTCCGTCGGGCTCTCTCCATGGGAGGAGGCCTGTCCAACTCGGTGCTGCTCCGCAAGGTGACTGCTCGCCGGGGCCTGGTGGAGGGGACCTCAGAAGAGGTATCTGTCTGGTCATCCCGGAGCTCTGAGCTGGTTTCCTCACTTCCTGTCTCATCCTCCATTGCATCTGGCTCATCTTCTTCGCTCTCCTGCACAGGGGCCATCAGAGAAACAGCATCCAGGCTCAGAGATTAATACAGCAGCAAATGGAAAGGCACTGGGTCAAACTGCATGCCTGTGCCCATGCTGGTCCAGGGTAGCATTTATTTTAACCAAGTTATCCCATTTTCATTACAGTGCTAAGTAGATCAGCCCTCAATTTAGATTTGTTACCAAATGTAGAAGGAAAAAAATACACGATGGACAAATCCTTTTCCTGTTTCCAACAAAAGGTCAACAGCCATAACTCATCCAGCATGAAATGTTCCTCTGTTGGTCCAGCATCTCAAGCCTTGTGGCACTGCCGATGCGCGTGAGAAGGGGAAATGGAAAATACTAAAAGGATGAAATGAAACTCAGGTTGTTTGAGATGAACTAAAATCACAAGTAGGCTTGGATTTAAGCCTTCACCTTGCTTCAAATTGTCATGGGTACCTCTGGTATTGAAAGGAAGGAAATTTTGATGCCTTTTAAAAACATCTACATGCACAAGTGTAGACTTGTACTTAATTTCTTAGGTGGCATTTCTGTAAAACTTAGGACAGACAATTTCACCCAGATTTCCCTGCTTTCAACCCAACACTTAACTGCTAAAGGTGAAGCAAATGTTCCCAATTAAAGGATATTATCCCAGATCCTTGTTATTTCAGTCACACAGAGCTTGCAAGCACACACCAATTGATGGAAACTGTGTATTTTGAACTCTATATAGGCATAAGTAGCCCAAGTGGCTTCGACAGCTTCACTCGATCAAAGTGTGCGCATGCATCCAAGCCATATGCTCAGCGAAAGAGCAATTTTAGACTAAGTTAGTTATATTAGCTGAAAGGTTGAAAAAAAAAATGGCTAATGGTTGATTTAGGCTTAAGATGAGTTTATTTCAGTTTAAATTCCTTTGAAGCAGGTATAATCTAAGGAAATGAAGCAGAACTGCACCTAAATGAGGACCAAGTCATGAAGATGCAAGCAATCAACTGAAAGCTGATTTAAATATCCCCCTCCAGCTGAAGTAGAGAGAATTTAAGTAAATCAGTTTTCTCTCACGTTGCACAAAGCAGCAATCACAGGCACTCAGCAGAGAAATGTAAGCCACACATGAACTTTGTCCTTACTATCATGGGAAAAACACCTGGGAATGGTCCACTCAAAGCTAAGCCTGCTCCAGGTTGCATTTGGTCACCAGTCATTGCTGAAGTTGGGATCTCATCATATCACACAGCATTCTAAAAAGACTGAGGTCTCAAATACCATATATCTGAGACACAAACCATTTTCTTGCTTTCTAAAACTTGTGGAACATCTATTGCTTGATGTTGTGAACCAAAAATATCATGAATGGTTAATGAAAAAATAAAAGCCCTTGAAACCATAATTGCTTGAGAGTTCATTTTATTTATTATAATATTTAGAGATCTTAGACATGGGTCACAGACCTCCTTCACTCTGCTAGATGCTGCACAAAGCATCTACCAGGCTCATCTGTCTGCCTGCAGGCTTATAAGGAAGCAAAAGAAAACAAATATATAATACTGGACAGCACATTAGCTACTAGTGAGCATTACAAAGGCCGAAGCAAAAAAACTTTGTTTGCTAACTCTGAAATGGACAAGGGTAGAAGCCCCCAAAGCATCCCAATAAAACCAGTCTGACCTTAGAAAAACAGAGCAGCAGGGAGGGATTCAAAATGGAAAATGGAAGTGTTGATGTTTGCTGAGAAGTCCCTCAGAAGGAAGATGCAGATGGGGGGATAGAAAAGCAGCGAGGGGCTTTTGCTGATTTATCCCAGTGCAACATGTACCTCTGCAGAGCCTGCAGCATTCGAATCGACAGCCGACGACCTCCTTTTCTTCTGCACAAAGATGGATTTCCGCCTTTTTCTGCGTCTGGCTGGCTTCACATGTCCACTTTTCATGTTGTTATTTTCCCCAATTGGTGGCTTAATGATTTTTTTCCTCTTCCCATAATAATAGGCTGGAAAAATGAAGTAAAATACTCATTAAGAACTTTAACCAGCAAGAGAAGGAAACTTTGGCTTGTTTCTTGCTACTGATGCAGTACTGCACTCTAGGTGCACTTTTACAAGGAACTTTAAAACACATTGATGTGGAAAAAAAGGCCAGTGTAAATATAAGATGTCACCTTGGACTAGCACAGAGTGTTATAGCTCTTATATATATACACATTTATTGGTGATGAATGAGGAGTTCAGAATTTAACCCTACAATGTGTACTTAGGAAAAGCTTGCAGTGAAATGAGCAGATTTGAGGGAGAGGGTCTAGTATCTTTGCTATTTGATTCAATGCCCTTCTGCATGAGTTAAGAGTCTTAGATAAACTTTCAGTTGTAAATGTTTTCAGCAAAGAGAGGAGAGTGACAAAGGTCCTGAATTATGTATTTTTCTTTAATGGACAAAGGAACAGGTTTTTATTACCTTCAACTACTTTGTGGGCCAAGTTGAAATGAAAAATGAGAGAATCCTGTGGCCTTATGTTAGAAGCTTGTGTTAGATGCTTTTTGACGTGCCCTACAGTGTCCTCTGGGGCTGACAGATACTCTGCCCTTCACTAGGCAGGGTATCCTGGGCTGACTGAAATGGCACTTGGCACCCATGTTAAAGTTCACAAATGAACCGAGCATTTAATCAAATCAAGAGTTTTGAGGAACAATTCATCCAGCTACGTACAACCATCAGCTCTGAGATGATACAATCTCAGTTGACTCCCCTAGCTGTATTCCTCCAGCTTTCCATTTGCTAACAGTGGGTGTCACAAGCCTAGCTCAGGTGTAGACTTCTATAGAAACCCATGTTCGATGATCTGAATATCTCCCTGAGGCTGTTTGTCCTCCTAGTCTGGTACCAAAAGGAAGCTAATTGGTTTAAATCAATCATACTGGTTTCTTGCAGCCCTTTGTGGAAGAAGGACAGCACTCACTTCCACTTTCCTGAGTTAAGAGGTTTATCAATAACATTGACAACAAAAAGTGTTGAACACATGCCTAACTTCAGCCTCCATGGATAGGTAGGAACATGTTTAAATATTAAACACCCTGAGCAGAGAAAGTCAATGCTCCGAAACTCTTTCCAGCACCTCAGAACCGTGATACTGGCCTGTCCTGGTGCACATGCCAGAAACTCTTCACTGAGAGTTCATCTCACTTAATGGAGCTGTCTCAGATGTAGCACTTTAAGTCTCAGCTAGCCACTGCAGGCTCCTTGTTCATGGCCCTGACGTTAACTTGACATATGAAGGAAGGTCAAGACTTCCAAAAAGTACTGACTTTCAAACAGATATCAGAGATGGACAGTTTGCTGGAGATGCCTATTTCTCTGTACAGAATACTAAGGGAGAGTGTGGTGGTCTGGTAGGGATTAAATAATTGCTCTTAGATTAGATGAATCCTTCTCATTCTTAATGTATTACACAACTCCTGTTCTCCTGCAGTAGCTCATGCTCCCAGTGTTCCAATTCCCAGCTATCAACAAGAAGCATTTTGGTCAATACTCACTGTACTTGGTTTTAGTATGAATGGAGCAGTTCTCTGGGCAGACTTCGGCCACCAGAACAGGACTGAACAAGTTGGGGCAGCACTCCAACTTTGCACAGACTCTTCTGCAGAAATCCGCTACCTGATCCGAGGTCCGCACAATCTTAACGGTCGCCCTGTAAGTCTTCCCTCTGTATCTAGAAAACAGAATTAGAAGACCCCATGTCACCAATCAAGTGATGTCCTTCGATGCTACAGCCCAAACTCTGTTAGGGTCTTTTGGGAGAGTGTCTCTCTTGGGAAGGCAGGCAGAACAGGTCTGCTTATTTTAGTGGCTCCATTTCAGACAGACTTAAGGAAGGAAAGGCAGGATGAAATGACCCTGGAATCAGAGGTGTGGACATGATTTAGGGAGGAATGGACGTGCAGATTGGATATATCTGTAGCTAAGGCAAGAGACAAAAGAAAAAAAATCACAGTAGGCTTGGTGAGGATATTACACAGGACAGCATGCCCATACTCTGAGCTGATGCAGAGTTTTGAGGATAAGGATGTAGCGTCTCCTCACGTGTCGATTGCAATGAGAAGCCTATATGCCCTGCAGAACTTTGTGGTTACCACCCTGTCCATGGCTTGCACTGAAGGCTGTCTCTATAAGCCTCCAGTACACCTTTGGTCTCTTCCATTGCCATTTTCCTTAAGGCAGTTCTCACGTCATGTCCCAGCTCACAAGAAGCCCACAGTTTTGTTGTGCTGTCTGTGGTTGTATCTGGGTGAAACAGGATTATCTGCCATAGAGGGACCAGACAACTTCACCACTATGAGATGTGTGTCGTGCAAGACCCTAAGGAACAAACCAGGAGCCTCTTGAGTCAGTTATTCAAAACTCGCCTGGACATGTTCCTCTGTGATGTGCTCTAGGTGTTCCTGCTCTGGCAGGGGGATTGGACTAGATGATATTTCAAGGTCCCTTCCAATCCCTGACATTCTGTGATTCTGTGAACAGGGCTGCAAGAACAGCCCCTAAAACCAGTGATTCCTACAGGGAACACTTAGAGCAGATGCAACGAAAGCTTTCTCTTAAATTTGTTATCCATGTGCTGCTAAAACATTTATTTTGGTGCTTTATATGAAGTGTGTCTGAGCGATAAATGGCTAAGAAAGATACAGTTACATCACTGCTGTAATACATTGTAGATGTGAACTCTGAAAAACCAATTATCCCCATAATTTATTAAACAGCAGCACCAAGCTATTGTAAACAGTGAGATAAGGTTTTTACAACATCTCTTGCACGTCCTGAGGAATGCAACACAAGAGACAATCACGCGAGCACCTGGTGGTAAGGCATTGTAAATGTGCTTAGAGGAGAGAAAAGTAAAACACACAAAAGAAAAAGAGGGAGCGACAGTGAAAGAAAGATTACTGGATGGGAAGCAATGAAAGACAAAGATACAGTCATCAGGAAAAATGAGACAAAGCATTTGTGAATGTATTAAGATCCACAAAGTTTCCTAGTAGGGAGGCAGCTGCTGATAGTCAGATGTGGAAAAAGAAGAGGAGGAGCAGGTGAAAGAAAGGAGACGTGGCCAGAGAGTTAAAATACACAGCACGTGCCCAGACTCAATTTCCTCTCTCTGAAGGTTTTACTGAGTCGCAGAAAGCAACTGAGAAACCACCTTTTGCTTCTCTCCCTCCCAAAACCTTCTTCTGCAAACTTGGGGTATGGGAAAAGGGTTTGAGACTTGGGGCACCCAAATGAAACTTGGGTCTGAGAACAGCCCAGTCCAACCATCCTCACGTCTCAAAAGACATGATCCAAAATATCACCTCAACACAAAACTTGCCCAGAACCTAGCTGAGCAAGGCACCATGCTCTGATATCCCATTTGGTGCCTGACCAAGGATCTCATGTCATAGTGACAATTCTGGATTCATACATCTGAATGAATAAATGAAGGAATGAATGACTTAAATTAGCCAACTCTTCATGCACCTCAACTGGACAGATAATGTCAAATGAAAAAACCGTTCCTTCCAGATACAAAGTACTGTTATCCCAACTTCCCTACGGAACA
The DNA here is from genome assembly GCA_013400555.1 of Jacana jacana. Classification (NCBI taxonomy): domain Eukaryota; kingdom Metazoa; phylum Chordata; class Aves; order Charadriiformes; family Jacanidae; genus Jacana; species Jacana jacana. The sequence continues at coordinate 42,976 of VZTM01030231.1, forward strand.
GCTGCACAAACAGGCTGGCTAAAGAGGGTTTGGCAATACCTATTGTCAAATGAACAAATTCCACAGGCATTTAAATATAACTACTTATAAACGTTTTATAGTTCATTTCAGTGTGTTTGAAAAGACTCCTGTTCTTATTACTTTTCCAGGAGCCATTAAGTTTAATGACAGCCTAGAATATTAGGCTGAGAAGCCTGACTCCTGTGACAGGCTACGTTACTTTCACCTGAATCACAGAATCATAGAAACATTCAGGTTGGAAGAGACTCTTGGGATCATTGAGTCCAACCATCAGCCTTACTGTACAAAGTCCTCCCCTACACCATATCCCTCAACACCACATCTAAATGACTCTTAAACACACTCAGGGACGAGGACTCAACCACCTCCTTGGGCAGCCTATTCCAGTGTCTGATCACTCTTTCTGGGAAAAATTCTGTCCTAATGTTCAGCTTAAATGTCCTTGTTGCAGCTTGAGGCTACTCCCTCTTGTTCTATCACTAATTACCTGTGAGAAGAGACCAGCACCAACCTCTCTACAATGTCCTTTCAAGTAGTTGTAGAGAGCGATGAGGTCTCCCCTCAGCCTCCTCTTTCACAAACTAAACAATCCCAGCTCCCTCAATCGATCCTCATAAGATTTATGCTCCAGCCCCTTCACCAACTCCATTGCCCTTCTCTGGACCCACTCCAACACCTCAACATCTTGCACTGAGTGGTCTAAAACCGGACACAGTACTCAAGGTGTGGCCTCACCAGTGCCAAGTTCAGGGGGATAATCACTTCCTTAGTCCTGCTGGCCACACTGCTCCTGATACAGGCNTCCATTGGACCTTCTTGGCCACCTGGCACCATGCTCTGATATCCTATTTGGTTGTTGAACTTTGGTTGGACTAAAGCATCACTTCCAGTAAAGCACCAGCCTCTCCTTTAGGGTCTCCACACTGGAAAAATGCTGGCAGCAGGAGCATCTGTACCTATACCTCATAAGCCTATGCCTCGTTTTATGTCTGGATGTGTCTGGATTTTACTTGTATTTATTTGTCCTTGTTCTGACTTTCACCGCTAGGATGAAAAGACTGCATCTGGTCTTGTTTCCCTGCAAAAGCACTGTAATCAAATTGCCTCTTGATCTTCTTTCTTACAAGCTAAGAAAGCTGTCTGATGGGTATTATTCAAGGATGGCTGACTTCTTCTAACTGTGTGTTTCCTATTGTGTTTGGCTGCCCAGAGAGGACCCATTGTACTGAAGTGCCTGGTGAAAGAAAAAGTTGAAACCAGGGAAATGAACAACTGACTGATTTCACAGTCTGGTTTGAATGCAATACACATAGTAATTAACAGAACAGGTGGCAAAATGGAGATCAACATGACTGCAGCAATCAGTCTCAATAACTCAAGGTGTTAGTACTGGCCACAGTAATATTTTTACATGATTTTCACTTTAGCAGCACCTCTTTCAACTATAAACCAGTTCTACAATATTTTCCATACTCCTCACACACTAAAGATTTTTAACACACACACACACACCCCACCAAATGTAACCTGAGCTGTTCCAGGACAGCCACATGGAAAGAGCTCCTTTGGATCTAATCAGAAAATGCCTTTCCATTAACATCACTCCAAAAATTACCAACTACTGGTATTCCTACTGATGTTTTCATACTAGGACTTCTATCTCTCCAAGCACTTTTAAGCAGTAAATAACCTGCACACACAGCACGGCAGCTCTGGAGACTTGGAAACCACCTGTGTCTAGCATAACATTTTCAGTTTTCTTAGAAATCACCATTCTTTTTAAAAAGATATTTCAGCTAAATCAAAATAAATATTCCTTTCCTCTCCATCCTTCTCTGCCCTCAGACACCCCCCCCCCAAACTGGAGAAACTCTTATGGCTGAAACTATTTCCATGAAAAATATACTCAGGATCTTTCCTGATCCATGAGCAACAATATTAAGCTAACAGCACTTTGCTGGTAATGCCATTCTTCTGTTGGAGCTTCCTTTGGAGATAAAACAGATCAGAGGATCATGAGAACAAAATGTCTTCTATGAGCTCTCTAGCTAGGGACCGTTGTGTGATGACGTGAAAAGCCTCATGCTGAAACCACTTCAAACAGCAAAAGCATTGAGACTACCCTCATTTCCAAAGGTCTCAGCCACAGTTCTGACAATCATTGAGACTATTTTGAACAATTCACTGGCTAAAAGCCTAAAACGTCCTTTCAGAAGACCAAAACCTCCTATCTGTCCTTTTGCAAGGCATTTCTAATTTGTCTTACTAGCTTAAAGTCTGCCAAATTTGAGAAATCTCCAGGAAACGGGTAGTAACACCACCAAAGTCTCTGTGCTGGATCTACCAGAAGCAACTTAGCAGTACAGCAGTAGAAACTGTCCAGCATCCTCTTCATTCTGTTTGAATCAGACTCTGCCTGTATGGGTCATTGCAACTGTCAATTACAGAAAACCCTGAAGTTTTCATCAAAACCCTGATACCCTCGAAGCTACTCAGCGTATCTTGAATACCAAGGATTTTGCAAATAATCTAAGTCTACCTAAACTAATGAAAATATTTTAGTTATCTTCCTCCAAACCTATTTAATCATCCAGTGATATATTGTACTCTTGAAGACAGGATTCAAGGATTCAATTCTGGAGACCTTCAAGACCTGCCTGGATGCAGCTCTGAGTGATGTGCTCTGGGCAATCCTACTTTAACAGGGGAGCTGCACTAGATGATCTCTAGACGTCCCTTCCAACTTTGACAATTCCATTACTCTGTGATTCAGAAAGGGCCCTGGAATTATTATTTTTGCAAGGACATGTTCTCTTAATTCTTCTCCTGGTTACGGAAAGAAAGAGTTTAAGTCATTGTGACATTAGTCATTGTGACACAGGCACAACTAAGTCATCTGGCACAGAAGGCCACCTGGTCACACTAATTCACCCTGGCAGTGCCTCAAGAAGTATGTGGCAAAGCTGATGTGGAAGACAAACCAGTTCATACGAGCTGTAGGTTTGTACTGACCTTTGAGGAACGCTGTTAATAATTGGTTGCCATTATTCACACAATACCACAGATTGCAACCCTTTGGGTTCAGTTGCCCAGCCAACTTTCCACTTATCACACACACATTCACTCCATGTCTCCACAGCTTGGCTATAAGGACTCTACGGAGACTGTGTTGAAAGCCTTGCTTTCCCTTTCCCAGCTGCTAAACCAGTTACTTCAGCACAGCAGGCACAACTCTCCCTTTGTAAATCCATGCTGGTTCTTCCCAGTCACCTGTTTGTCCTGTATGATCTTGGATATGGTTTCCAGAAGGACTTGCCTAATAACCTTCCCAGGAACAAATAGGCTGACAGCCTGTAGTTACTTGGATTCTCCTTCTTGGCCTTCTGGAGGAGGGCTATGATGTTTGCCTTTTTCCAGACTTCGGAAAATTTCCCTGGTCATCATCAGCTTTGAGGCATGAGAGAGTGGCCTTGCAATGACATTGGCCAGTTCCCTCAAGCTGAGCTGGCTGTACCCCATCTGGTTCCAAGCACTTGTGGACATTGAGTTTGCTTACAGTCTCTGGCTTCTTTTTCATCTACTGCAGGTGGCACTTCACTCCCCCAAACAGTAACAGGGACCTGGGCAGCCCGAGGGCAACCCTTGCTAGAAAAGGCTGAGACAAAGCAGAGTTGGAACACCTCAGCATCATCTACCACCAGTTAAAGGCAGTCTTCTGAAGCATCCCAGTGAAAAGACTTACTTTGTGTAATGCAGCCTAATAAAAAAGCCATGGTGTCTGTGATGGGAGGGAGGTGGAATTTAATATTCCTACAGTTTAGCTACTGGATTTGGGCAGGTCTCAAAATTTCATTTAATGAAGGAGTCTGGGAATACTTCTCTTTCTTATTTTGAATAACTGGGCTTCATACAGGACCCAGGAGATAACCCTGCACGCACTGGTACGGTTTCCGTCCTAAGTCGTGCAAAACTGGGTAAGTCCAAACAACCCCTCTTACAGCCCCTAGAATTCTAAGCCCTTAAAAAGCATAAAGTCCCTCAAGCATTTTATGTAAAATTGGGAAGCCAAATCCAGACGTAGGCACTGAACTTAAAGCACCTCTAAGAGCTGGATGTCCACAGCTTCGTCTGGCCCTCATGGGAATTCAGAACATCAGGCCTGACATTTCTAACTCATGATCACCAATAAATCAGGCTTGACTATTTTCACAGGGAGCCGGCAGCGCTGATGGGAAGTGACTGCCATCACGCACTGCTGACACATCTCTTTAGACAATCTAAATTGTTTATCTTCTTTGCATGGCTACTGTAATTGATTCCGCACTGGCCACTCATGACAGCTGAGTAATGTACGTGCAGGTTGCCCCCAGGACTGAGATACGGTGTTCCCGGCAGTGCACGATTTGGCATTTTGGCCAGTGGGGAAAACAGCCTTTTTCTCACCATCCTCCTTCCTCCCCTCTGCTCTACCCCACTGCAGCCGCCGCCAACAAACAACAACGTTGTCAAGATCCAAGGAGTTGTCAGCTGACATCAGAAGGAAGGCAATGACACGACATGTCACATTACAGCACAGAGGCGTAGAGCTGTCATCATTAGCAGCACGATACCATTGGTGTAGCTGGGAGGCGGCGTAGACAGGTGTTTGCTCGTTATGGGTCTCTGTTTAAGATTCTGGAGCACAACTGGCTGTCATGCCTGATGTAACGTGTTGTGTGCTGTTTGCGCATCCCTGGGTATCTGATTTCATGAGCATGTGTTCTTTTCTGCTTTCCGCACAACCAAATACAATTAAAACCCCAATATGCTTCTTGATGGAGTGGCTTAACCAAACTCAGGAAGGACAAAAGAAGTAAGTCCTAGGGGAGCCAGAGAGTCTTAGGGCACGTCTACCCTCTGCCACCCGCTCTTAGAAGTATTCAAAGTACCCGCAGGCAAGCTGGTATGAGTGGCCAGCACCTCTCTGAGAACAGAGCTCCAGTCTCAGAAACCAGATAGAATTGTAGAATCATAAAATTGCCTAGGTTGGAAGGGACATTTAAGATCATTGAGTCCAATCATCAACCTGATACTGACAAAACCACCACTAAACCATGTCCCTCAGCATGACATCTACCCATCTTTTAAATACCTCCAGGGATGGTGATTCCACCAGTTCCCTGGGCAGCCTGTTCCAATGTTTGATAGCCCTTTCGGTGAAGAAATTTTTCCTGATATCCAATGCTGCCCAGCCCCATGAGCTCTGTCTCCTCAGAGGATAATGCCACACTGAATAAAAATACATTTCTATGCTTGGAAGTCACTCCAAAACATGCTGTCACAGCTCTGAGCCTGTAATGACCCATTCTGTGGCTTGACAAAGTTGAAAGATGCTGCACGACTCGCTTAAGAGCTGAGATTGCTGCCTCCTAGGGTAGCCATCATATAGGAATACGTACACAGCCTGTGACTGGCTGACCAAAATAAAACAGAGAGCCTCCTTGCTGGAAACCATCAATCTACATCTATCTGGCAGGCTACATGGATATAAGATATACCCTAGCCGGCTGGATATATCAGCTGTCCTGATACATAGATGGGAGGAGGTAACACACAGAGGAACGAACAGGCAAAAGCATCAGGGGGGGAGTGCTCATTGCAGCATAATTAGGCAACGGTGAGGGAGAATAAGTGGTTGATGTGATACGGATGAGTAACCATCTCTAGCAATGCTTGTATTCATAATGGAGTTGGTCTTCCTGGCCTAAGCACCTGCAGTCAGCAAGTTGCCTGGTGTCTCAATGGACTGGGCTGCAGACAGAGCTATCAAAGACAAGACATCCCTGTACTTGACAGTCAGTTAAGTGTTTTCCAGGCTGTCTTCTGTTAGCAATAAAGATTGCAGCAGCCTTAAGAACTAGATACTGCTGCTTTTTCATAAGGCATCTATCTACACTCAAATGACAAATACCTATAAAGTCCCATTTTGGATAATACTGATAGGGAAACTACCTGTAAGCTCAACTCCTTGCAGGATAGGACATTAAGCTGGGGCATTACAACCTGATTTCACAATTGCTAAGTAGCTGCAGGAGTGCCTTATACAGTACTTGCTAGTACAAGGTGTGGGAGCCTGGAATCAATGAAAAACAAGTCATGGATGATGATTTGTTTTTAATGAAAATCTGCCTGTGCAAGGATGACTTTTAGATTTCCATCCAAGGATTTCCACTGACAAACACAAAACCATGACTTTCCACATGGGTGAAAGCAGCAAATTAAAAATAGGATTTTCTAGTAGCTTTTCATTTCCAATTGCAGTCCCCCTTTAGAAAAGCAGTTTCTGAGTATGCAGAATAAAAGGTCCTCAATTCTCTTCCTTAACCAGAGCACATATGAGCTTTCTGCAATCCTTGCATGGCCAAAGACCAAACACAATAGCAATCAATAGTGCCACTTTTAACAGCCAATCATTTCAGACAACCAAGAGAAATTTGCTTTTGTTTGAAAAGGAGTAAGAGAGTTCAGTATAAAGGGTGCGTTCACTGCATTTTGCTTCAGTACTCAAAAAGTCAAGGTGGCCAAGTTCCTCAATGGAGAGAGATATTTTCAAAGAATTATTTGTTGACATCCATCCTGAAGTGGGAAGAATCGCTCTTTGGAGGGACTCTGGAGAGACCTTAGGTGAGACTCCACTTTCAGAGAGACAATGGCTATTGAAATACATCCTAAGGGTAGTGCCCATTACATAAAGAAGACATAAGCAGGTAAATTTGCAAGATGGAAGGGGAAACTGAATATTTTCTAGATACACAGTTAGACCACTTCACTGGTTTTTAGATCAGACTTGAAGCATAGATTCTAGAAAGGCCTCAAATCCTGATCTTAATCACAGATTCCCTGTTTAAAAATGTGTCTGCTATTTAGTTTGCACTTTTTCTTTGTGCTTTTCAGTTTTGCCAGGCTTTTCTGCATTAGAGTGACAGGCTCTATATTAAAAGCAGTAATACTCCTACATTTAGAAAGCCAGGAATTGAGTTAATTCAATAATAGGCAAGCTTATAGGAACAGCTTATCATAAAACTCAGGACTTCACTGAATAAACATGGCATTTTTCATCAAAATCTGGATGGCTGCTTGGAGAGAGACAATAGAAATGAACTGTTCAGGTGAATATTTCATTTCTTAAGTTGCTACAGAATGAGTCAAATAAGTCAATGAAGCAAAACGACAAGTAGAAAAGTAAAATTCTCACAGTAGAAGAAATCCTTTGTTCTCTTTTTTTTTTCTCCTTCCTCCAGTCAGTTCCATTTTTTGAAGCCTCAGAAATAAAAGAGCACATGCTGAAGACTTACTTTGCTTTAAGTGTTTCCTCTTGGAAATTCCACTGAGGGTCTTCCACGAGCTGCAGTTCTCGTAAAACACTCCCTGGCTTGTAGGCTGCATTGATCACCATGCTGAGAACCTATTGAGAGACAAAACCAACAACACTGAGGGGTTTAGAAGTAGTCCTTGACCACACTGAGTATGACGCCAGGTGCTGCACAGGCAGGAGCTGCTTACAGGTGCCAACTTAGGTTCAAGGCTGAAGAGGGTAAGTGTGAGATGCAATAAGAGCTCCCAGATTGGATCAATGTGCCAAATATACTGTAGATGACACATTGATCTGATACGGCGACTGCATCAAATGCTGCTAGCTAAGCCCAAAGATCTCCTGTTAATCAGTATTTTTCTTGGAGACAGACCCTCTCATCCAAAGCAGATTCCATTTCCTGCATTTATACTGGCTCAATTTTATAAAAGATGAAAATAATTCTGATGGCTCAACCGGGTACAGAGTCATGTCTACTGTTACACACTGAACACTGAAGGGAAAATTCACATACTTGAGGTCAGCAATATGCTTAAGCATCTGAGTGCTGCGT
>VZTM01030231.1:51838-122344 GCA_013400555.1 Jacana jacana
TTTGATATAATTTAGCTCTTTACCTAATGCCTGTTCTTAATTCTTTGGGGGACTGTGAATGATTTCATTACGATGAGCTTTAAGTTTCCCCAGCACCCATGAAATCAGAAATGAAAAACTGACTAGATCATATTGCAAAGAGAAATGTGCTTGTGTTTGGGCTTTTTTTTTCCTGTTTTTTTTTCTTTACTCCAACAACCTAAGACTTCCAGTATTTTGAAAGCCTTGTAGGGTGAATTTTCAGGCAAGGTTTTCACTTAATGCCACATAGTACCATGTAAAATGGAAGCAGTTTGAGTTGCCTGGCTAAAGTATTTACTAGAAACAAAATTTCACTTAACACGGGGCCCTTGAAAACATTACTCAAGCCGCCCATCAAAAAGTGATGCCTAATAATAGCCCTAACGTCTTATTCAGCTCTGATCATCTGTACATCTCAAAGCACTCTATGAGGAAAGGCAGGAGCACATTCTCCATCTCACACAAGGGGAAACTACAACACAGATTTACCCACAGCTCCCCAGCTGATTCACATCTCATGACACAACCCACTACACTAGTTACTAAGGAATAATAACTCCTAAAAAACCAAAAGGAGTGAGCCCACCCAGTTGCTCATCCACATCTTTTCTTGCCTGCTTCTCACCATACGTCTGACCAAGATCTAGTCTCTGGCAAAGACCCAATGAAAGGAAACCAAAGGTGGGTTTTCAAAAAATGTCAAGTGCCTGGGTAGCTCCCATGCTCATTCACAACTTAGATGTGTTTCCCTCATGTTCAGCACACCCAGGGAGTTCCTTACAACCAAGGCAGGAAGTTTTTGGGAAAGCTCTCCTTCAGTACGTTTCTACACCCACCCTGCTTGCCAGTGGGAAAGCCAGGAGCAGAAAGCAAACATCTTTTGCTGAGCTGTCTTGCTCTTTATCAAGGTCATGATACACAAACACTGCTGTCTTGCTCTTTATCAAGGTGATGGTGCTTGTATGAGTTGTAAGAACAGTTAGGAAAAGAGCAAGAAAAGAAAACCCAACCCTGCCAATAACAGTTTGGCAATGCTTGGGTATTGTCCCAGACTCCTAATCAACTCCAGCCCTGCAAAGACACCCACAATACCGGACTTTTCTCAAAGCTGGCTTGTCATCAGCAGGACTCCATAAACTTCTAAACTCAGTTTTAAAGAGTGTTTTGTAAGAACAATCATTTTGCCTGAAAGGAATAATTTAAAAGAAAAAANAAAATAAAAATAAAGCTTTGCATTTTACTCTTTTTGTATCCCAAGTAAGTCACTAAGTTTGGCATTATACCCTACCGCAGCAGCCTATTACCATGTTAACAGTGTTCTTCTAGCAACACTATTACTTCATAATACACGCTATTAAACACTAGGGAGGAAAAAGAAAAGAACACTTTGTTTCTCGTGAAAGAATGAGCTGCGATTAAAGTAAAAACAGTGAAGAAGCCTAGACCACTTTCCAACTTTCTTTGGAGATGGAATGTTACTGCACTCGTATCAGACTGGTCATATTTTGCTTTGATTCACTGAATTCCCTTGGGCTGGAGTGTGACTCATCCAAGATTTTGGTAGTTTAGTTTCAGCCCTCTCTATCAGGAGTGGTTGGGTTCAGCCTGCAATGCCTTGGAGCAGAGGAGTGGATTAGATACCACCAGCCTTTACTGCAACTCATCTATGAGGTTTGATGTTGATACTGCTGAACATTGTATTTTCAGAGTCAAGTAGGTTTGAGTCACTTCATCACATCAGTGAACATGAACACACAGCACCACCACAAGCCTTTACCCAACCTCATAAGCACCTGACACCTTAGCTACAAAGTTTTTCATGTCATAGATTCTCAAGTGCGTGAGGGCCCTTTTCTGAGCATGTCTAGATGTGTTTGATACACCTTTCTTCCCATCATAGCTTTTTTGGTATTAAATATTTCCTGTCTCTCCACCCCTCTTCATTAATGGTTCCAACCCTGGATGAAGCTTTCTTGGAGGGTATCGGTGATGAGGTACAATTCAAAATACTATTACACCTCTTCTGCTGTTCAAGATTAGCATCCTTGTGAGGAGAAACTAGATTTCCTTCCTCCACCTGAGATGTGAGCCCATATCTCCTACCTAACAGGAGAGACACTAACTCCCAGGCTACCCTCAGACAGGACTACAAAAAATTATTTTCAGTTTCCTTGGCATAATGGTGTGTCTGTGGGTCAGAGTGAGAAGGGGGGGGGGGAAAGAGTTCTTTGAGATTCTTTCATTAGATGATCCAGAATCTAAAAACATGGTTTTGTCACAGTCAAGTTTGTAGCACCTAAGTGTTGACACGGTTATGATAGTCCATGACATTTCAAAAATACAAAGGTCCTGATTCTAAGTCAGAGGAACTACTACAGATGAGCTGCAGTCCACAGAGCAGTCTTGAGGAGGATGTTAGTGGACCCTCTTGCAGAAATGCAGTTTATATCTTTCCAGACTATAGGAGTTTCTGCCATTCCAACACCATAATCTGATCACTAATGATAACGCTATCAGCCCGACTCAATTATATACATAAGGCTCAGTACAAGCTACTTAATTTTCTGAGCACCATGATTTAATTATGCAAATTTCTCCTAAGAAGTCATGCTGTGCTCCAAAAAATTAAAGTTGCAGAATGCAATGGTCTTCCTTCACAAATACTGGCTGATTTTTCCTGTTTCCATCAGTTGGACATTATCTTTAAACCCATTTTCTTTTTAAACAGAGAAAGAGCAAAGTGTCTTAAAAACTGTAAGAGCAGTAAGCAATGAGGCTAATTAATCTTTACAGCATATTTCCCAAAGATGTGGTGGGTCATAGATCATCTGAAGTCTTTAAAAGGACACCTAATTTTGTTTTACAGTGTTGCTGTGTTAAGTCGTTGGCACAGACGGAAGAACTGTTCAGAAGTATTTTCTAGACGTTCTGACCAAGAACTAAATCTAAAGCTGACAATGTGTTTATTTTAACTTAAAGTTAGCATTCATTACATATCTTAGCTACTACACAGTCACTACTTTTCAGCCCAGATGCAGCTGTTGGATGTTGGAATAGTTGATGTTTGCACTGTATCTGGCTCCAAGTTTCAACTTCTTTTCCAAACAACTATCTCAGGAATGAGATAAGCTTTGCAGTTGATGTTAAACAACAGTCATTACCACCTCACTTGCCTCTTGGGGTGAAATAATCCACAATAAACCACTGGTATCAGCAGAGACTTGTGCTGGCACAAGGAAAAATGAATAGCTAGGCTTTAAAAATAAGTCTGGCACTGGGTAGCACAAGAGTTTCTTGTCAGTCACCTGAGGCTTTGCATGGATGCAAGGATACAAACACACACAAAATTAAAATCAGCATTTTCCCCACAAACTTAAAATCAGTATTTTTCATCACTACCAAATAAGTTGTAATTGTTCTCAAGATTTTGCCAGGAAATCTCACTCCAGGGCTGCTATTCTGGAAGGCACCTTTGCAGTTTCATCCCTGCAGAGCTCACAGCCACTGAATCCAACATCAGGACAAAGGAACTGGGCAGAAATCAGGAGGATGCACTAAGAACACAGAACTTGGCAGAAATGTCTGCTCTGATGTGAAAGAGGTGCTGCACAAAAGCAAACCTATTCATGCCACTTCTTTCCCAACATCTCAGGTGAGAACAGCCCAAACAACTCAAATCACAGAATCACAGAATATCAGGGATTGGAAGGGACCTTGAAAGATATCTAGTCCAATCCCCCTGCCAGAGCAGGAACACCTAGATCAGAGGAAGGAGATGTTTCTCCTCCATGCTATAAGGGTATTTCCTAACCTTGTTTACTCCAGAACCAAGCAGTACTGACCCACAGCTCTCTCACTATCTGCATGCAGCTGGTAGCACTACGTTGTTTGGAGCTGGATCCTTCACATGTATGCTTCACATGTATAAGACCTTGGGGGAAAAGAGGATTGAAAAGCTCCACAAACTACAGTTGTGCTTGAGTTTTCTGATCCAACCCTCATGGTTGAGAGTGGAGGAAGGCAGCGGATGGAGAGCTAGCTACTCCTTCAGCACCCAGCCAGGAGCAAGTTCTCCCATCACCTGGTACTAGTGGGGAAAGGACATCTGCTCTCTTCTCGCTTTAGATAATCCAGCCTAGGGAATGAGACAGGACTTGTTTGTTCACCTCTTTTTAGTCTGGGGTTTCCATCAGTCCCAAACACAGCAGTATCTCCATCATGGAGATGCTGGCAACTGGCACAGATTTTTAACTAGAGCATCTCCAAAGACAGTGAGTTATGGCTGGAGACTGGGGTGATTATGAAAGCTCTTGCCAGCCTGCTACTGACTGGCTCCATTTTTCCTTCAGAGCTGCTGGTTTGCATTGTCTTTCCCACCCTCCCCTGTGTGTTGCCCAAGTAAACCCCATGTATAATTTATCTATTTCAGACAAGTTATGCTGATGCATAATTTACAATGGCCTGCAATTTTCCTATATAGTGAGAGAGAGATAATTATAATGCATTTGCATTCGTGGGGCCACAACATCAGTGGGTGTAAAGTGAGACAAAGGCCTCAGGCTCAGCACTGAGACTGGATTCAGAGGGATGAGGACCCTCCTGAGCTGTGCAAAGCTTTGTGGACGTGGTCTTGGGCTGGAGGAGGTATGTCCTGCACCATTCTTACCACTCAGCTCTGCAACACTTTTGGGTGCTCTGGTCGCCACTACAGACCTTCATCTCAATGCAGGGATGTCTTCTTTACCACTTCTTGCCTCTTCCCATGGTGAGTACCCCTATCTTCCTTCCTGACTCTTCCAGACAACCCTCCATGGTTCTCTGAGCTGTTGAACACCTCTTTCAGCTGATGGGAAGCTGGTGTATCTCTCCCTCCAGCAACACCTTGAGTTTATTTTCTTCACCCTTTCCAGAATTTTGACCTGGTCCCCATGGCCAGAATGAGCTTGAATTTATCTGCAAAATAACACTGACCAATGTTGGGCCATTGTCCTGTTCCTTGGGATGTCATTCATGTCTCTATAAACAAGATGCCCATGTCTCACTGACACTGCTATTTGCTCCTTCAGCAAGCAATTCTGTCAGGAGGCACATCAAGAGAAAGCGGTCTTTCTGTAGGAGACGCAGGCTGGTTTCCACAGTTGGTAATTGATCCCATCCTTGAGGAATTTGAAGATGCTGTAGTTAGTCTATGCAAGTAAAGCCCTCAGATAGTAGGGGAGGACCTGGCAGAAGCTTTGCACTGCTTATGTTTTCAAAATCCAGATTCCAGGAGGAAAGGAGGAAGGAACATTAGCGTAAGTATTGACTGGGCATGCCTCATGTTTCCCCCACGTTGCTTCTCATTGCCTGTTTTTCAAGTAGTAGCAGATTGCTAACACTCCCCATAGCAAGCCACTACGGACTCCCTTTCTCACTTGGCAGCTGTCAGCTTTTGCTCTGCAACTGCTTTATCCTGCTTTCTGCTGAGGGCTATTTTTTACTTACGTCTTTGAGACTCAAGTGCCCCACCTGCATGGGCAGCTGAATTTCTGGGCACTCTTCACATCCCAGCTTTCAGCCATGTGAGACAACCAGCAGAGCTGTGGTGTATAAAGCAGTGCACGTGGGGGATGGGGAAGTGTATGGGGACGCAGGAGTCACTCTACAGTACAATACAGAAGTGTTTTCAAAAGCAGTGGGTGATTTGGGAAGAATCTCTCCTTTAAGGTGAGCCTTTCTGTTCAAGGCTAGGATTCACCTCATTTCAGACAACTGCAAATGCCCCAAGGTGTGCACTGAGGGTCTTGCAAATACATCAGGCAAATGGATACCTAGAAGTTCCCATGCCTTTCCACCAAGGGTAGAGGGAGCTCAGATATGCCCCTGCATCCACATCAAGTGCAATTCATATAGGTACAGATCAAAAAGGTGGAAGATGTGGATTTCTAGAAAACCCAGGTCAAACTGAAATGGTATCTAAGACACCAATGGCACCCTACTTATTCAACAGTTCCATCTTGCTGTCCTCTCCCATCAGTACCCATCTTGCTTCTCATGTGTATATGGACTGTAATGTGTGAGAAATAGTTATGCACTGTTTTCAAACAAGTTAGCTTTTCTCTGAGGTCAATAGCAAGTGCTCGTGCTCAACACTCTGGATTTGACCCAAAGCAAGCATTGATTTGGCCAGGATGAAGTGAACAGATGGTGGTGCTCTGCCACATCCACCTTCAGCAAGAGCTGGGCACACAGCTTCCGCTCAGCATATCACACACACAGCTGCTTGGCTTTCTGTCCCATTCACTTTCAATCCTGATGGTTTGAGCCCCATCAGACCATGGTTACACGTACAAAGGTGTCACCCACACACTGGTGGCCACACACTGAATCTGCTGGCCCAGTGGTATTATGGATTCTGAGAAACAGGCTCATAGCAACAACCACAGAGATTCTCTTTGGGGATGGTGCTGATCAGAACATTAACTCACTTCTACCACAGTAGCCACAGGTAGATGAAACTTACACTCAAGTAACAGAACTCCCCATGTTTCAAAAATATCACCTTTCCCATCAAAACCCACAATGTATATACCTACCCTCTCTTCCCAGATTGCAGTTTTCACTTATGGAAACAACTGCAGAGCTCCAGGACAATTTTAGGTGCTTTCTTTTTCAAATTCTAGGCCTGGCAACCCATGACCCGTGTTTTCCCCTGAAGTCCCCCCAAAAGAGCCATACCTCTTTGAGGACCAGCACGCACTTGCCAGGCCCGACAGACTGAGGTAGCTCTGCTATTCTGCCTTTGTTTAAATATGGACCTGAGAAGCAGCGGTGGTTGATGTAGAGCTGGGGGCAGCAGTATCTCCCATTGATGGTGCCTGTAAGGAGAAAGCAGCATTGATGTGCATGTAGCACTTTTGAACAATAAATCAAGGGACCTTCTTCTTCCTCCTAGATGTGGGAAGGAGGGGAGAAGAGTAATGGAGGCACAAAGAAGCCATCCCCACAGCAGGAGGTAAAGAAGCCTCTGCTACTGAAATCCCTCTGGCACAAGTGCTTTTAATAGCAACTGATTTGGCTGCACACCCTAACAAAAGGAAACTGGGGAAAGGATTTCATTCATAACACAACCTGAGGCTCTTTCAGAACTTACATCACACATGGATATGAGAGACTCAGGTGTAACTTGCCAGAAAGGGAACATATTAGCTGCCTCTCACAAAAGTGGTATTGGCTCAGGGCAACAATGCAGGTGGAGAGATCTACAAACCCCTGTCCAGCTACTGTCCCACCCAGTACGCACTGCAGTGCCATTCCCCTGATCAACATGGATCTACAGAGCAGCTTCCTTTGTCTGTGATAATTACTCTGGGATCCTTTACAGCCCATGGACAGAAATAGATACTTTTAGATGTGGTTCATGTGCCATCCAAGCGTTTATCCACTTTTTGGTTATTGTACCCCCAAAGAGCTTGTTTCTCCCCATTTTATCATAATGGGGCCCTGGGATGATGGCTCAGACGCCAACGTATATCCTGCAACTTGCTGAAATAAAGTGAGTCAAATCCTGCCCCTCCTGCAGAGTCTCTGCATTTAACTGGATGAATATTGCACTCCCAGAGCATCCTGCCATTGCTAAAGGGGACAAAAATTTGCCGTTAGCAGTAGTGGCCATGCCACACAGACCTGATGCCAACACAGGGACCCATTAAGTCCCAGTGTAAGCAATTTCACTGATGCCAATTAAAAAGTCACATCCATCTCCACCAGGGCTTCATTAGCCTGGCCCTAACATCGTTAGCTGAAATGGGCAAGCTGTAGGGGAGCTCCAATAACCCCAGCAAGACACGACATTTGCACATGGAGGACAGACAGGCCAGGACCTGCTGTCCATCAGAGTCTGCTCCTACTGATGGTGGGTTCACACCACCTCACACACCCCTGTGGTCCCCATCTCCCCACCCGTATGACACACCCATTCTCTTTTGGGGGTCATCCCCCTCCATACAGGCAATTGGTGCTTAAAATAAGGACCCTGCTGGTGCTGAGCAGCCTTACCTGTTGTGTCTGGCTGAGGAATTGGGCAGAGGTCATGAGGTATTTTCTCAACAGGCACTGTGGATGGTAACCTGTTAAACAGCAATTCAGAGCATTTAATAGTGCCAGGTGGGGCAAAGCATTAAGGACAGACTGAGGGAAACCCCAGGACCTGAATGGATTGAGGAATGGAGATACCTCAAATGCAACCCAGCTTCCACACAGTTTATCATAGCCCAGGGCCTGCATATTGCTGAAGAAGGAGCCAGATCCACCACTCCTCCAAAAATATACTCTGATCTGTGACTTTTAGCCCTTCAAGCTACAAGCATTCACACATAGGTCCTTTAAATTCTAGTTTCTAGAAACTACAAGGACTAGATAGGGAAATACACTCCTGGTCCATGTCTGTCTTCCATAAACACCTCTTCCTGGCTATCAGACACTGGCTACACAGTCCCAGCTACTAAAATATTTTAATTGTAAAGGCTTTCTTACATGTTCAAAAACATTTTAGATTTAAAGGAACCCCCTTGCTGACTCTCCTGCAGAACCTGAGCAGTAGTTAGCAAAGACACCCAGTGCCTCTGCATTCTCTCTCTGGAAGACCTGATGCATCCCTGTAAAAGCATCACTTTAAATAACAAAAACTTACTGCTTTTCAGGTTGCACAACTGCAATTCTTCTCTTCCTTCTCACTGCAGAAATGAAGCAAGGAAGAAAAAAAAGTTTGGTACCCTTCTGTCCTATAAAGTATACTCATAATGCATAAAAAGCTGTATAAATGCACTGACTATAAAAAGACTTCTAACACAATGAAATGGTACTTAATTACTATCACCATCTCTTCTTGGTATTTTTTAACTAAGTCACTACATCATGAAAAACCTACTTTAAATATGTAATAGCACATTTAATCTTTCTTCTGGAATGCTAATATCGTGTTTTATGGGATCAGTATAAAAAACATTAAAATAAAAACACAAATATTTTTCCATACAGAAACACATATGGATAAGATTACGTTTTACAAGCATGATTACCTCCAGCATAATTTATCCTTAGCTATAAATTGCGATAAGGCTGCATAATGTTGCCATAGCAGTGTTCTCCCAAATTAGGCCCCGGCTGTCTGATTTTTAACTTAAGCATATTTAACTCTTCAAAAGGGTTGACACATTTTAAAATTTGCCTTTCAGATGTTAATTAATATAAACAGCAAGGCTAATTTTTCATATGGTGGCTTGAGATCGGGGTTGGATAGTTTCTGTGAGGAACAGAACACCACCAAGCCACTGAGCACCCATGAACTGCCTTCAAATGCACATAGAAAAGAAAGAAATTGGTCTTACTACACAATGGAGACAGAATGAAACATTAAGGGCTTAACTGGCCTGGGAGAAATTTAAATTAAAGACAAGGGTAATCTCTGAGAGGTAAGGGCAGTGAAACAATGGGACAGATATCCCTGGAAGGGGCAGAAACTCCATCGCAGGACACCAGTAAACATTTCTCAATTTAGATGGAGCAGATCCTGTTTTGGAGAGAGAGCACCTGGATGGCCTCCTTATGGCCATTCCACCCTACATTTTATGTGGGATTTTTTTCCCAATTCAAGGTCACGTGCCCCGAATTCACTCAGCTGCCCAAGTGAAACATGCGCAGCAAAACATGGTTTCACTCCGACAACTCCATCACAAACGCACACTATGCAACCCCAAACTATCCTAAGAACCTTTCTCAGTGCTAAAGAAAAAAAAACATTTTTAGAGGGACAGATCACACAAATTACATAATACCAGTGCTGTGGAGTCTGATCACTAATTAGATTTATCACTATTTATTACGGTACACTTACAGTCTGGTTACCAGTCTGCTACCTACATCAGTAGTTTCAAAAATTGGTTTACAGACATAAAACAAACTCCCTGAAAAACCTCTTGATGTAATATCTATGCTGCTTGAGGTTTCCATGTACTTACAAACAGCTTTGTGTGGTGGAGTTAGGTTATAAGCATTCGCTTCACACCAGCCAACGGGGAAAATGTCCATAGACTCTACATCAACTATGTACTCTGGAGAGGGCATCTGTAAACCTATAAACACAAATTTATAATGTAATTCAGACATGGGAATACCAAACTCGGAGCCATTTGAGCATTCATCGTGAACCAGGGGAAGCAAATGATGGAACATGTAAAAATAAATCTGCTTCGCTGCATCAAAATCAGGCATCATTTCATCTTCAATTTTGCACAGACAGCAATGATAAGGCTGCTGCATTTACAGTGCAATGTGATTCCAGAGGAAAATCCCCATTAAGAGCACACTGAGGGTGCACAGTGAGGCAGCCAAAAGCCAGCAAGATTAAACATGCATGACTTTTTCCAACAAGATGACTTGATTGCCCCCTTGGTTTTCTGTAGAGTTGCACAACCAAGTTAGCAGGAGGCCAGTTGGGTGGTTGCTCTTACTGGTGAGAGAGCAAGCACATGGGCTGTAACAGGATCATAAAATCATAGAATCATAGAATGGTTCAGGTTGGAAGGGACCTTAAAGATCACTGAGTTCCAGCCCCCCTGCCATGGGCAGGGACACCTTCCACTAGACCAGCGTGACAGCTTATGTGATAGGCCTTTATGCTCCAATGACCCCCTGAAGCTTTTTCATGCAGTTCTGCCTTTGAATCACTGTTTTTAAGGGTGGGAAGTGCCACCTTCTGTCTAGAGGTGCCATGAATTCTCCTACACTTACAACACGACCTGATCACCCAATAAGGGAGAAGCAGTATAAAAACCTTAGGTGGGACATGCACTAAGTGCTGACATAATACTGACTCCAAAACCCCACTGAGAATCTCTGCTTAAAGCAAAGCTCTTCCAGTTTGGTTATTACGTCTCCTTTAGATGACATTCTCCTGTCTTTGGATTATGTGGGTCACACTCAAAGCCCATCGTAGCAAATGAAAATATTCCTGCTGTCTTTGAGTTCTTTTGACAATAACCCTGGCTCCTAAGTCAAGACACCATTTCGTTACTCCAATTCAAGTCCACCTGCACTGGCACAGCCTGGTCAACAACTTTGCCTCCTTGGGACCTACAGCTCCAGCAACCAGCATGAGATGATCTCTTAATAAAAGAGACCAAAGGATCAGCAGCTTCCCCTGCAGCATCCTCATCTTTGCATCTGTTACAGCATCTTTGCCTCCTGTTTAATGCAGCAGCATTTGACTGTGCACAGCCAGATGACTACGGGGAACTTCACACTAATGAATGTTCATCAAGGGCTTGCAGTGTAACTGAAACAGTAATTGAACTTTGTGATGGGAATGGCATTGAGGCTGAGATGCAGCATTTGGATCAATCTTGTCTCTAGTAATAAACTTGCTGCACTTTAGAGTACGTGGCTGTGTGAAGATCCAAAGGAAGCAGGAAAATAGGTGCTGGTGCTCACACTACTGGAGGAAATAATAAGAAAAATTAAATCATGATGTCTGCATAGATTCTCAACTGTCTCCATGGTATTCCTCTGAGCCCTGCATTGTGTTCATGCATTACACGTTGAAGATAGTCTCTGTTTCACTGGGATGTGGGGAAGGGAAGACAATGGGATGAAGGCAGACAACCTGAGCAGCTGAGCCTCAATGTGAGGTCTCAGCAGATGGCATTCCGTACAAAACCATTTACTTCCACCAGAAAATACTAAGAGGTCAGTATTCAGTTTGAACCTGATGAAAGCTGCACTCACAGGTAACCAAAACATTTTTGCCTAATGCCACAAATCCAGGAAAGCCAGAGGTGAGAACTGCTGCAGTCAGTGGTAACGCGCCCATGAAGTGAGCAAGCCATGGATCAAGCCCTAGAGAGACCACGAGATCAACACAGTCCTCACTGAAATTTCCCCACAGGAAAAATCCATCCTTTTCATTAGTGTAGCTGTTTTACAGTGTTTTTCTGACCCAATAAAGAGATCAAATGCACTTTCCCGCTTGCAAGCAACAATAGATGTGACAGGACAATTTCGATTTTAAAGGTTACAGCTGCAGCTGTTTTTCTCTTGAAGATATTCCTGTCCAACATGCTCTGGGTGACCCTGCTTTGCCAAGAGGGTTGGACTAGATGATCCCCGAAGGCCCCTTTCAAACCCCTGCCATTCTGTGATTTTTGGGAGGCACCATAATGACAGCTCTCCTGCGACACCGCTATTCCTCTTGTAAGACATATTCAGAGCTCCGCTGTCCTCCCAGGCACTGCTTCTTCCCTCTGGCAATTGATAACTCTGCCTTCCACTTCCAACACCTTACTGTTCCATTTGGCCTCACTCATATAAGGGGAAAACAGCTTGTTCGAGACTCATTAGTTTCATTTGCTGCATTTTATGCTTCCAACTTCTCAGACTAAGAAATGTCCGTGAGACGTGAGGTAGTTAAACGGAAAAGAAGGGAGCAGAGAGGTTGAGAATAGGGTGAGGAAAACTTTCACCTCCTGCTACAAATCTTGGGAAGAATAGAGCAGCAATTCTGGAAAGTTCTCAAAGGGAAAATTATGGAAAACCTCCCTGGAAAAGTGATTAACACAAGGGTTTTCCTCAAATTCCTAGGCTGTGCAGAGAACGTACATTATTACTTGTATAAATTCACACCAGAAAGCTCCAGCTTTAAAATCTAAAATGAACCAGTAAAAATTAACAATGCAGATGATGAGTAATAAAGTAGCAGAAAGGGATGGGATGTGCACAGCCTTGGATCAGCCCTGTGCTCCTCTTCCACCACAGGGGAACTATACTGCTGCTCATTAAACGCTCGCCCTCAAGTTTACAGAATTTTGCTACTGTACAAAGCGTGATTTATTAAGCAATGTTCCCTCATGTCTAACTCGATGCTGCTTAACTACTGCATCCTGTTTTATGGCAGCAGTTTGGGCTGTCAAACAGCGAAACTGGGAGGGCAACAATGAAAGCTTCAGACGCGCCCATGATAAATGGTGGGACCCGAGGTCTTCGGCGATGGGCTCCCATGGTAGTTGGGGAGTCTTGCTGCTACCGGAATATAAATAATCAGTTAGAAACAATAGTCTATTAATGGAGTCCAAAAAAACATGCCACAGTTCAAGCCACATTCATTTTACAACTCTGCAAGCTGGGTTTTGTGCTTTTTTTAATGCCTAGTTTTAGCGTAACACTGTGCATACTGTAATCATGTATTTCAGCAGCAGCAAAGAGTTCTTTTTTATTTTTGCCATCTTTTGCATCTTTTCCTTTTACTACAGATCATTCTATTCCTGGTATTGAGATATAAAACAAGTGTAAAGCATCTATATATCAGAACTCAAAAGACAACGACATGCACACAGAGGGGGGGGGTTATGACAAGTTGTATAAAAACATCCTTTAAGAAATTAAAAGAGTAAAAGGTGAAGAGGAAGAGATGAGGGAGAGGATCAAGGGGGGAATTTGTGGCCTTCTTCCTGCCTCTATCCAGGGTCTTTGAGGACTAGTTGATTTAAAGACCCAAGAAACAGCACCTCCTACTCACTATAATGGGCAAGAGTTTAGTGAACGCTGAGTCCCTTTGAAAGCATTAGAGCTTAGGGGGAAGGAAAAAAAAAAGGAGTCCCAAACCTCATAAAATCTGCACATAAAAGTGAAAGTACCTTCAAGAAGGGAAAAGAAAGGGAGTTGCCAAAATAGGTCAGATTCCTTCATCACATGGCTATGAATTCAACAACAGCCTTAGTGAGAACTGAATTTCAAACAAGTGTTGATTCCAGCTCTCTAAAAAATAGATATTTGCCCTGTGTCCAGACCAGGCTTCAGAGCATCTTTAGCTACCTTGAGTCAGAAGGCAACCGGTTACCTCAGATGAAAAAAAGCCCAAAACCCACCACTGCATACAGCTCTACCAAAAACAAAGTTCCAAAGTCATACCTGCTCTGGAGATGATCCCAGTGGAGACAAACTGCCTGGGGTGACAGCTCTACACCAGGGATGGAGAAGGGCAACAACCCAGCTCTCCTACATCCTCCACCTCTGCTTCATTTAGGCGCACCCCCACAGCTCTGCTCTCCCCAGATCTTAACTGGCCCAAACCACAAGGCTTAGCAGCAAAGACATAAGATGCACAAACAGTTTGGACTGCCAAGCTTTAACTCAGGAGGAATCTCTTTTCAGGTAGTAAACTGGAAGCTTGCAGAGAGCCGGGTCGGGGTCGGGGAAGGGTGTCAATCTCTTCTTGAAAGTTAGAAGTGATAGGACAAGAGGAAATGGCCTCAAGTTGCACCAGGAGAGGTTCAGACTGGATATCAGGAAAAAATTTTTACATGGAAAGGGTTATTAAGCCTGGGAATGGGCTGTCTGGGGAAGTGGTTGAGGCATCATCCCTGGAGAGACGTGGCTTAGTGATGGGGTTTAGTTTTGGTTTGGTTTTGGTTTGGTTTGGTTTGGTTTGGTTTGGTTTGGTTTGGTTTGGTTTGGTTAGGTTTTTTTGTTCATTTCCTTTTTTTTTAAATCAGAGTTAGTTTGGCGGTTGGACTAGATGATCTTAAAGGTCCCTTCCAACCTAGACAATTCTATGATTCTAGTTCTAACTGTTATAAATCTCTGACAACGGGATTTATCACACAGGCATCAGGAAAGGTTTGTCTACCATATCATGCCACTTTTGTAGAGATAACCACCACAGAACTTTTGCCGTTCTTACACTTTAAAGCAAGCTGCTAGGACAGATGAGGTACTTTGGGTTACCTGACAATGTTCTTACTAACTTTCAGGGCTTTGATTTCCTCTTGTACAAACTGCACTGTACACTGTGAGAAGCTGAAACGCTTCTTGGGTTATTACAACCAATGCAGCACAATGTTGAAGCTGCTGTGCCAGGTGATGATGAAGCCACACAATTTAGTATCAGCCTGGCTTCCACCATTTTCCAGTCCCAAAACACTGAGAGCTGAGCACCTTGCAGAGAAGGGAAGGTGACTTTTTTGCAGATCCAGCTTGAGATTTCATCTCACATGGGATCTTTGCAAGCACCCTTTGTCATGAGCCTTATTCCTCTGCCTTCTCCTGAAATCATATTCCCATTAACCCTTTCCTAGCTGTTTCACCCTGGAAGGGCCAAGATTGCATTAATCTCTGAAAACAAAGGCTCACACTGCTTTTGCAGAAATGACCTTGACAGCAGCCTGGATTTAGTGCGCTTCAGAAAACATACTCATGAGCAACCATACTGCCCCATACATGGGACATCAGAAAAGACATGGGTGACTCCTTTCCTCCTTCCCACTTCCTGCTACAGAGCTCCCATAGAGCAAGAAAGTGTCACTGACTAAGCAAAGGAAAGACTTGCTCTGGTTACTTTGGATTCTGCTCTCTGCAGGAGAGCTCCGCAACCTGAAGCCCAGCACAAGCTTCATTTCTCCCAGTCCTTTCTTAGTTAGGAAACTGGGAAACCAACAACGTGCAGTACACCCTGAGCTGCAAAATATGACTATGCCTTGGACTAGGACTGTAGGTAGGAAGAGTTTAAGAGATGCTGCTCTTTCATCAGCCCAACCTCTCAGGGATGCCTTGAAACACCTGGTGGCATCTATCAGAAATGCATAAGCAGAGCTGCACAGTATCTACCTATCAGCATGTGAGTGCAGGCAATCGGTGGATGTATTTTAACATCAGGTCTCCCAGAACCATCATGGTAGTTTAACCAAATGCATTTTATTTTGCAACTGGGAGAGTTCCAGCAAAATGATGACTTTTGACTGTGTTGGGGCTGGCAGCACAATGGACTGCTTTATGAGTTCATCAAGAGGCAGAAGTACAGATCTTAAGGAGATTGGTGATGAGCAGTACTCTGGGCCATCAGAAGTGCCTTTGATATTTTCACAGTTCTCCAGAAGAAACAGCATATGTTGCAGAAGTTTTTTGGACAGGGGACTGAAAGGAAGAAAGGGAAGAATGAGGTTGCAGGATATCCCACAAGAGCCTGTTGGAAATCACAGTGGAAGTCTCAGCCACAACAGTGGCCATCCATTCCTAGGACAAGGACAGAGGATGGAGGTCTATTGTGATGGCAGTTTCTATCATCAATGGAGATCATGGTGATAGAGTCCACACGGATGGGAGGGTGGAAGGTCTTGTGACTCCCTCATGGGGAGTATAGGGGAAGTTAATTCTTACTAACATATTATTGGTCAATGTGTATTAAAAAAGAAAGGGTAGAGAAAGCAGTACTGTGCAGTAGATGAAGGACAAACTTAAGAGAGCATTACAGTGAATGATGAACACAAGAAGCCTTTACAGCACGTACCTTCAAGGTGAAGCCACATTAATCGTCCTTTAACTGAGGTGATAGAAGCAACACAAATCTCTGCAGGGTTCCTGGGGTTCACTGCCTCCAGCTTCATGTTCTTAGTAAAGCCACGGCTGAAGGATGTCTGAAAGAGTCAAGGACCAACACTGAAGCACAGCGCTGCAGCACTGCATGACTTTAATTAGGCTGTCCACTGGGAAGCATAAATTTAGCATGGTTTGCTTTCACTGGAAGTACAGGATACATGAAAGAACACAAAGGCATCCAGATTCAGAATGGAGCTGGACACCTGTATAAAAAAATAGGTCAGGAAGTAATGTATTTCATATTTTACTCCAATCCCTAACTCTCAGAGACTGGGAGGAGGTTACTCCACACCAGCTCTAAGTATATTTGAATGCTTGCTAGTGATGCATTTGCTGGCCATTGTTGGTGACAAGATTGCTAGAGAGGGCATTCCCAGATCTGCTGCACTTGAGCATCTCTCACCTTGATAGGAGAAACCTTGTAAAGCAAATAACCCATCTTGCCTGAGAGCAGAGAAACTTCTTCACACATTTAGTTCCCCAGGCTAACTGAAGCTGGAGAGATCTGAGTAGCCTGTTCAACTATGCTTTTCTTCATGAAGTACTTTAAGCTCGTGGTACAAGGCCTTCTCCATAGACTTCAGACACATAAGTCCATCAGCTGCAGGTGGCTGTAGATGGAGCCAGTTGTGTTTACTGCTACATCAGTACCTCGGTACACTTAAATACAGCACCAAAGAAACAGGTCTTTCATAGGTTATCTGGGCCCTCCCATTCCTCTTCAGTTAAGGCAAAGCCAGGCCAGATATTACAGCAATGATCCCTAAATGAGAGGTTCCTCACCTCAAGTAAGAAACACAGGACCAAACTGTGGGGTAACGAGCTTGCGAGAATGCAGCATCCCCCATTGTACTAAAAGCGTGGGAGCCTGAGAGAACCGGCAGTTCAAATCGTTCAGGTACCACTGCTGTAGGCTCATTTATGTCTTGGCAAATGGCTTCAGTCTGAGGTGGGCCTGGCCATGTGACAGCAGCAGCCTGTTGTCCAGTCCTTTCCACTCCTGCCACAGCCAGGATGGCTTAGCCTTCCCATAACAAACCACAGCTCCTGCTTGTAGCCATTGCAGGGATCCCAGGACCCTACTCTCAAAGACTTTCCAAAATCTTACGACAAGCCAAGCCTCAAGCTACTCTACACCTACTTTCATCCTTACCCTCTGTAATCTCCAGTGTCCTCTCTTCCTCCCCTTAAGGTCAGTCCTTTCCCAGTATCCCCATCACCACTATCCCTGAAAACACACTAATGCAATACGTGTTGCCAGGCATTTTCCTCCCCTCTGTCCCACCCATTCTGCAATGCATCAGCTCTAAGTGCTGATCTCTCCTTTTGCATGCAACAGCACAAAAATGCTCCTCTCTTGCCTGATTTTGACTAATTAGGATGGGTAATACTTGTCACTGACTTAAAATTACACCAATCTCTCAGGCAGCACCTGAAAGTCATATTCAAAATCAACCCTTCTGCTATTTTGTACAGCACCTAGAACCATGGGCACTTCACCATGAACAACCACTAGGAAGCTCTTTGTGAGACTGAAAACTTGTGGATGTGGTCTTTTTTTTTCTCAAGAGGCTTTCCAAGAAAGCACTGCCAGTCTCAAACAGTGCTTGGGCAGTCACAAGGCTGTACTGGAACAGGCTACTCAGGGAGGTTGTAGAGTGCCCTTCTGTGGAGACCTTCAAGACCTGCCTGGGTGCAGTCCTGAGTGATGTGCTCTGGGCAATCCTGCTTTATCAGGGGAGCTGGACTGGATGATCTCTAGAGGTCCCTTCCAGCTCTGACAACTCCGTGATTTTCTGAAACCTTGCTCAGCCCTGCTCAGCCTCCCCCTTTAAAAGCTGCCAATGGCCAGGACTGCAGAAAAGCAGGCTGAGTTTGTTTAAATGCCTTTTATGTTGCCTAACAAGGAAACGTCATTTATCATCACACCGGTTCCTTTCATTGCAATTCGGTGCTGGAGGCTAATTTATACAGAATCAATGGCAAAACAGTTAGCTGGGAGTTTATTTTACTAAGCGTTTGGTCATGTCAATCCAATTCATAACTGCCTCTCCTTGTTAAATATCCCCCCTGGGGAAATAGTTACAGCATATCCACTTCCAGCATCACGTCTGGCTGCACTAGCGGAAGATGTGCCTGTAATGCAGCTTCTATCAAAGAGCCGCTCACAGCCACGAAACAAATGGACCGAACTGCCAGGGAGGTTGCACAAGCGACAAGACTGAGATTACATCTCTCTGCAGAGAACTGTGTTATCGAGAGTGAAAGAATAACAGACACGTGTTCATCTGATGAATGTTTCCTTAAAAAGAAAAAAAAAAAGAAAAAGGGAAGAAAAAAAAAGAGTGCTTCGAATTGATTTAATCTTCGGAGGGTATTACACAGAGACTACTCTCAAGGCTGCCAGTGTTAGAGCACAGATCCATTATTTGACAAAACGAGGAGGGATAGAAAGAAAAGGGAGGGATGCTTGCAGAAGAGAAGAAATGCAGCAGTTGTCCCACTCCGTTGGTGCGACACAGCACTGTCCAGCTTCCCTCAGCACTTTCAGAAATCTCTTGAGATGAGGGGTTTGCACAGGATGGCACAATAAATGGGGCAGAGCAACTCTGACTTGATTTCCAGGTCAAACTGCTGATGACACAGGTCTTCTGAATTAATCAGGAAAAAGCATTCAAATTTATCAATTCATCATCAAAGGTGTGTTCCAAGCCAAGCAGCCCTTGAAAGGGATGACCATCTTACAGGCTCCAACAATGTCATGCAAAATCTTGTCTTGTGAGACTGTCTCAATTCTGCTTTTCATGAACATTCTGTGCCACAGTCTCATGACCATCGAGTACAGTGAAAGCCTACGTAACCCCCAAAGGAACCTGCTTGTCCACTGTTCACAACACCGCTTCATTTTGCATACCCTTCTGTGCTCATTTTAGGTACCAGCACATTTTCAGTTATTGATGGGATCTCAACTCCCATCAGTTGATGGGAGCATGCCCAGGCTACTGAAAAAGGCAAAAGGATACATCCGCCTTTCACCAAGCGATGAATACCTGTTGGAGTAAGCCACTGTCATTGCTACAAAAGACCCTGCAAAAGACTATTTCCAAAGCTCTGAATATTGGTGGCCCCTAGCATCATGCTGGCCTCCAGCTCACTCACACCACATTGCTGTAGCAAGGAAGCACATGAACTGTCCCAAAGACCAGAGCACCCATGTGGTTTAATCACTTTAATCTTTACTCTGAGCTCACCGGTTTCAACCTTGGCTTTTAAATTCATCTGGTTTGCTTAAATGTATCTCTTTGGAAGCCAGAGAAAACACTTGATGTGAAAAGTGCCAGGTGATATACAATTTTTTACACCAGTTTATGTTTTTTTCATAGCACTTGAATTACTTGTAACAGTCAGTTGAAATCCTTCTTGTGCTAGGCACCGTACAAAATCAAAGAGAAGATGAAGAGCAGGAAATCTAAATTAATCATGTAAAAACAAGAGTAAGGTAATATGTTTTCTTTTTCAGGGATGGAGACCTGAAACACTTCTCCATCTTCCTCCCTAAGACAGATTCATGCTGGCTGCAGCTTTTCCATGCAAGCAACTTTGTTTCACGTGGATTGATAGGAGCAATGCAAAAGCAAAGAGAAATCTTACATTTCTAAAGCACAGGTGAGGCGCTGCCTCCGCTCCACACTGCTTCTGGTAGTCTGCCCAGTCAAAGTCCTGGCCAGAGTAACCTGCGGGATGACAAAATAGAAAGTGACATCAGCCTCCACTTCACACCAGAGACAGAGCATGAAATGGGCCCCTAGGTGATGATCCTTTGTGTTTCAGCATCCCATCCCACCTCAGGGAATCACAGAGAATCAGCAGGCAAGTTCCCTGGGTGCCCATTCATCCACCCTAAGGGCCAATGCCAACGTCTCCAGCCCCAAATCACACACATTCTGTCTTTTGCTTTGAAACCTCTACAACTTTGTTAAAAAGTAACAAAATATCATTATTTTCCTTCTTCTCTCTTTCCTGTGAGTATCTCCCAGGCTTCAAGAAACCCGTAACTACCAGAAAGTCCTACTGCCCCCATTTTCCCAGTGGGACTAATCATGGATTTCCTTCTCTTTCCTTTACCTATCTACAAGATGGGGTTATGGAGATAGACGTCAAATGTGCCTCAGCAGTGTACAGGGAAAGGGCAAGCACGATCAGAAGCTGATCCACCCTCTCCCTCAAAGCATGAGATAAATTAATCTCTCTCTTCATTGCTCTAGTTGTACCCTACATGCCTAACTTCACAGCAGCTTAGCATATGGGAGCTGAATCCCATCACAGTAAGCACGTTATCCAAGGTTGTATGGAAATCTGGAGCGGAGTAGGAAAATAAATTCAGATTTCCCAGCTCCCAGACTAAAGTCCCAGCAACTAGATGATCCCTTGAGCCTCTGTTTCTAGGAAAAAAAGGGAAGCAACGCTGATGTATATGAGTACCTCTCAAACATTCCCACCACAGAGAGACAAAACAGACCTCTTCTCATCTATGTTTCTTACCTGGTTATTTAGGTAATAAATTCTTGAGATAAAGAATGGGGTTCATGTTTGCTTTTTGCAGTGTTTTTTTAGGCTTGGTTGGTTTTTTGTTTTTTGTTTTTTTGGCCTGCCTCTTAGTTTACATTTTTACAGAGCTTAAAACCTATGAGGTAACCTTGAAACCTAATCCTGTCCATGGCCCTGGGAAAAATACTGTCATACTGTCAATAATGTAATAACAGTATTGCAGAACTGCTCTCACTGGAAAGTTTCAGGAGTCACTTAAAAGTCAAATTCTCCCCTCAGTCTCCCCACTTGGCATCTCGGCCTGGCCTCACTTCACAGAACATCCCTTAATGCCTTTTTCATTGATAGTCAAAAAAGGACACTCAAGATCAGATGAGAATGAATCATTTATGCCAATGAAAATTTTGACATTTTTTGTAGGCAAGAAAGGACTGGAATACCGAGTGGAGTCACCTATCAGTCACCCAGATCCTAAAATGGAGGCAAACATTTTGAAAATATAGTCCCAATCATCCTGCTAAGGTGCAAGTATCTGGGATAAGATGGACTTGCAATCCTAGTGACTACATACGTGACAAACAAATTAGTGAGAAAAAGCCTTGAGCAGAGAAGGTCCTAAAAGATGCCTGTCTCCGTGGGGCATCAAAGTGCATAATAATTGGAAAGCTGCAAATAAACACGCACAGAGAAGTAAAAATGGGCAATTACAGAGAATATTCGTTTTTCATACCTCCAAAAAAAAATAAATCCCTGCACTGTTTTTTAACAACCAATTTCTGCAACAGTATTGTCTTGCTGCTTCTTCTCCATCTCCTTTTTGCTCTGCAGTTATTAGTCTGCCAGGTACTTTTGGGCTCCATAAAAGTAAATGAAAAACAGGAGCAGAAGCACACATCACGTCAGAAGAGGATTCATCTGAACGCATACAGATATTTGTGGTGGAGATGCCTATAGCTGTGCCTGTCACCCTGGGCTCCCTAAATAGTCAAACAGGCAGATCTAGAGGTGATCTGTCTGTCCTCCTGCAGAAGGAGCAGAATCTCCCTGTGAAAGTCCTACTCATTCTCCACTGACTCCAGAAGGAGGTAGGTTGATGGGCTCAGGTGGGGACAGCCACAGTATAGTTGCCCACATTGCTTTCAAGGACCCAGAAACCTGCCCACACCCCGAACATTCATCTCCAGTTCCAACCCTTCATGGACAGGTTTTGAATCTTAATTGCAAGTTACATGCAATCTTGGCAGAGCAGATGGAAAAAGTATAAAAACTCAACTGAGTTGTCACCACACAACCACTGGTTGGCTTGGACCCTGCACCATGGAAATTGCTGGAAGACCTTTTGCTGTGGACCAGTGAGAAGAAAGCCTGGGAGGGCAGTAAGAGAGATTGCCATAACTGATTTCAGCAGCCCAACAAGGATGACTCCAAAAGGAGCATACTCAGGAACAAACAGCTCCAAACAAGTCTAGACCTGGCCTTTCCATCGAGCACCATACAGCTGCAGAATAAGCTACCTCCATAAGTACCTGGCATTCACACACTGTTATCCTGTAAGGCTCTGCCCAAGTAATAACGTTCAAAGCTCTGCTTCTGTGATTCACCTGCTGTTTCCCAACCATTTAAAAATGTCATTGTGTTTTCTACCTCGACTCTCAGCATGGAAGAGCCCAGCAGTTCAACCAGAAGCAAATACAACACCACAAATGTATTGGAGGTTTTGGAAGTGGCATTTCCTTAGTAAGCCTTACAACTAGGAATGCTACTGAAATGTTTTCCCCCCTCTTAATAGCTCATAAAAAGAAACAATGGTTGTTACTCTAAAGGGAAGTGGTCTATAAATCCAGCTCTAATAAATATAAACAGTGCTTGTTCAGTGTTTATACAGCAGCAGCAAATGGGTATTCATTTTTGGCACTGTACAGGAAAATACTGCTTTCTGTTTCTAGTAGCAAGTGTTTGAACCTCCTGTTCATGACTCATCTGCAGTATGTTTGCCTTCAACAAAGGCCTGATAGGCAAAAAGCCAGGGAACCCAAGGCTCTGAACCCAAATGCCCCAACCTGACACACTGAAATGAGTGAAATAAAATCATTCAGTTTTAAAATCAAAAAACCTTTGTGTCAACCATAAATTAAGCAAAAACCCCAAGCCCAGAGTAGAGCAAATAAATGCTTTTCACAAATGGAAAGAGAGGTCTTCTTCAATTACTATCTTTTGCTCCATGGAAACTTACTGCCTTTCAATAGGGAGTGCCATTTGGGCAACACTAAATATCGTCAACATATTCTCTGTTAAGGGTGACATTGGCTGGAAATCCGTGAGCACTGGGCAAGCAGGAGGCTAGTCAAAGCTGTGCATGAGAAGGGGTGACTCTGGACACCCCAGGGCAAGTAGAGCCTGATTTGGGGAGAAATGGTGGGATTTTCTCCTCCTTCTCCAGACCTGCTCATCATCAGCCAGGTCACACCACAGCCTTCCTCACTTTCACAGCATTGCAGCCCTCTTGTATAAGTCCTGGTTATTTCTTTATCCAAAGTTGGTATTATTCTCCTCAGAAAAGATTGGCTCCCTCAGTGGTTGGGGGGAGAGTCTGGATGCTTTTCACTTTCCCCTCTGCTTTCTTTTTTGGTGATTTGTGGGGTTTTGTTGTTTAGGGTTTGTCTGTTTTATTTTTTTTTCTTTAAAAAGAAATTATTGCTATGTCTGATCACATTTTAATGACTCAAAGAATGTGTTTGCTCACAGAAGAGGTTTTTGATACCAAAGATGCTATGATGCAGTTTGGGCATGCAACCCTTGTACACAGTATAAAAATTCACTAATATATAGAATCATAGAATCATTTAGGTTGGAAAAGACCCTTGGGATCATTGAGTCCAGCCACCAGCCCTACTCTACAAAGTTCTCCCCTACACCATATCCCTCAACACCACATCCAATCTACTCTTAAACATAGTCAGGGATGGTGACTCCACCACCTCCCTAGGCAGCTGATTCCAGTGTCTGACCACTCTTTCTGTGAAGAATTTTTTCATAATGTCCAACCTAAACCTACCCTACTGCAGCTTGCAGTCATTCCTTCTTGTTCTATTGCTAATTACCTGTGAGGAGACCAGCACCAATCCCTCTACAATGTTCTTTCAAGTAGTTGTAGAGAGTGATGATGTCTCCCCTCAGCCTCCTCTTCTGTAAACTAAACAGTCGCAACTGTTTATATATAGCATGTCTCTATCTGCCACTTACTTTATGCCTTATTTTAATAGCTTTTCTCCAGGATTTCTGATCAGACAGTAGAAAGAAAACTTTATTCTTATCAGAGGAATGAGGGGAGACTTCCTACACCTTCTCAGGAGCCCAAGGTGGACCTTAATCACCAGACATCTCACCAGATACCTACTTTCCCCTTAGACTTTACTAGCCAAGTTGAGAAATATCCTTATGATGGATGCTATGGTCTCTTCTAAAAATGTGGGCATCTAAAAGAGAGTTCACGTGTACTTGACCCGTAAAACACCACCTCAGACAGGCTTTGTACCAGGACAGACTGGAAATTATTAGGCCATGACTCTGTAAAAGAAATGTCTAGCCTATGGTCTACTTTAGTTAATTAGCTGGCCTGAGGGAAGCTGCATGTGAAATTGGAGTAGAAAAAACCAAAACATTCCATTTACTTTCAATTTTAGCAGCTTTTCTGGCTAATGTCAGTGAGTACTTACACAGGCATTATCATTACACTTGGATTTAAGCAGGAAGGAGCTAAAGCATTTGGACAGCACATTTATTTCAGTAGAAGCAACAGAGTAATCATGGATGTGCCATATGCAGCTGCACGCGCAGCACTCCAGGACTTGGTGGGAATTTCAAATTATATGTGCTGACAAGACATTCTGGATATATATAAGAGAACTCTGAATCAGATAGGGAACAATTTTCCCTTCCCCTGGTTTGGTAGCATCATACTTTTTCCAAAATTAAGAAAAATACGCGTGTGAAAAACTTTGTGGGATTTTTTTGTTCTGTTTTTGGAGGCATTTCTTTTTCTCCCAAGTAAGATCAATTTTTGGCAATGGGTCGACATCCCATCCAGCTTCAAAAATCTAAAATTCCAGAGAGCCAACACATTTTGCAAGTGAAGAAATATTGCTAGGGCACCACAGGTGGTTGTCTGAAATTGCAAGTAATTAACTGCACTGCTACGAAGCTGGGAAATAGCACGGTTGGAGGCTGTTTCTCCTGGCTCTGACCTGAACACTGCTCACAGTTTGCCCTCACCTGGGATTTTTTTGAGACGGTTAAGGAAATGCCTACATGCTCCTGGGCTGTGAGTTTAGCTTAGATGCTTAGATTTAGGAGCTTTGCTTGGCCTCAGTGTTGTGCTGAGGTGGATGCGGTAGGGAGATGCCTGGTTTACCTCTAGTATGATATGACTTTTAATGCTCCTTTTCTGCTCTCCACGCACAAAGCATCACTAAGATGCATTTTACAGGAATTCATTAGGCTTTAGTGCTATCTGCTTCAGACTACAAAGCAGACAGACATCAATCTGCCTGCCAGAGGCAGATTGCAGAGATGTTCATGGCATGGAATGACCCACAACACTCCCAGTGACTCAAGAGAGCTACTCTAGCTCAAGATACTTATGGTGATGTTCTGCAGTGAACAGCATTGCAGTTTTAAAAGCAATAGTAACAAGCAAACTTCCTTCAGAAGACAGCTAGAATTCACCAAAAAGGTATACGAACCCTTGGGAGGTGTGAGATTGACTCCATTTTTAAGGCACCACTGTATTGGTAAGATCCCTAAGGAATCCGCATGGCAAAGCATCGAGATTTTGCTGGGTTCAGGTCTCAAGTCATCAATGGTCACTTGTAAATAATGATTGTTAAAAACCTAAGGAGTGAAAAAGAAGAAAACAAAAACAGAAGTTAAATTTGCTGTAACATTAGGAACCATGGAAAGCTGAAACAGCAAGACTCTGAAATCAAACTACTCCTGAAAATAACCTGTTCTCACCTAATACTTTTCATCAAAATGTTTCCACTAAAACCCCCTGAGTTTTAGAGATGGGTAAACTGAGTGAGAGGAAAGCACTGCACTTCAGGATCATTCAGTGTGCCCAAAGGTGAGCAAGGACTGGAGGAGATCTCAGAGACCCTTCCTCTCTCCTGCCTTTGAGAGTGTGGATTAAAGATCCAGCTACCCTCTCCATCCAGCTGTTTTATTTCAAAAGTTTCCCAGATGTGCAGGGAAAACACACATGCATGAAGGGGAGACAGGGATAAAAGAGCAATCCTTTATGGAAGTGGTAGATAGACATGCTTGACCCCATCAGATCTAAGTGCATGTATTGTCACCCAGTCACGCTTCTTGGACAAAACCAATCCATTAATTAGAAACATCCATGGGTTTTAAATATATTTCTTAATGTGTTCTCCAACCAATGAAATAACACTTGAGTTTTCCTAAATGTGGTGGAAATCAGTAAGAGGTTTTTAAGCAGGCTCATTTCATCCCTCCAAGTTCACCTTGGTCACTGATGCAGGACAGATATGAAAAGGCTCCTTCATATTCACTGCCTCCAGCTTCATCCCCACAGTGAAGAAGTGGTTTCGCAAATCAGCATGGTCCTGCAGGAAGAAATGGGGAAGAGGAACACACAGTGTGTCAGAACCATACACCAGGGAGGGGCTGACACATTTGAAAATCTATTTATTTGAAATGTAACCATGTGGCTTTTGTCATTTAGCTGATTACCATATTGACTTCCAGCTCCAACTGGGTGCTCTTGGTGCTGTGATCTTTTCATGCCAACACCATCACAGAAAGAGAGGGGACAGCCTCACTCCTATAGGACAGATCTGCAGGACCAAGCCCATCATACCTACAGCATCACGTGCATTCATCTCATCAGCAACATATAACTTGAACTTAGTCAAGAAGGAAATCGCCCTCAGCAAAATGAAGATCTATCTAAGAAATGGCTACCTGAAAATCTCCCCTGGGCAAATCCTCTTCACCTGGGACAGCCACTACCATCTGAGAGCAACCAGAGGTCCAGAGGTGTCATGACCTAACCTGAGATCCCTCAGAATAATGCACAACATGGGTGGAAGCAGCCCAGAATGGCACTGATTGAGCCTAATGGAAGTCCAGTTCCCACAGGGCACCAAAATAAGGACCTGGGCTGGTTTCCACATGCTGCAAGATGTGAGGGTCTTCTCTCCAGCCAGGAGACTAAAGGTGGACATCCCCAACAATATACTCGGACCCAAAATGAGGGTTACGAGTGAACTTGTTGGTGGGAAAACATGCAATTGTGTTCAAGTACATGTCCACCACAAGATTTTCACCAAGGATCAAGCCTGGCTGAACTCAGAGGGTTGGACACAGCAGCTCTGGAGATGGCAGCAGGATGCAGTATCAAAACTCAGAAGCAACTCAGGTTTGGCTCCCTGATTTGCCACCAGTTTAGTGTTCAGCATCTATCAAATTACTCCATCCCTCATGATTCCTATCTAATAGGTGGACAAGCTGGCATCTTAACTTCAGGATAACGATTATATTTGGTGTTCATTCAACAAAAATGCCCCACAGTCTTCTAAACCAGTTGCACATTAGCCAATACAAGCATAAAAAGAGATGATGTTATATTTAACACACGCGTACAGATGGCTCCAAAATACATGAAAAAATCTTGCTATCTAATAAGCGGGTAGCAATGTCATTCACATCTACATTCATTGCTACATGCTGTATTCTTGTTCTAAAATGATTTTCTATTGATCTGAAGTTGTATGTCATTGTGCTTTCTTTTCCCAAGAACTGTCTTCACTTGTAGACTTAACAACTTCTATTTTGGGATTTTACATTCCTGCTGCCATTAGAGATAAGGATTTTTACAAGCTCCAGCCTCGGCTAAATGAATTGCTGTTTTCATCTTACCAACCTGCAATGTTGCGGAGCTTTTTATGTCAGAACCAAAAGGCAGTCAAAAAAAAACCCATAATGGATTTAGTCTCACAGCAAAAGCAGTATATACTGATGGGGAAACTGAGGACAATTTAGCAGTTATATCCCAAAGCCCAATAAACTAATGGTTGAGGAAGGAGCAGACGTTCAGGAGTTCAGATGTCCCGTGGCATCTCCATCAGCCATATGTGCACTTGTTGGGAGCCACTTCCATATCACTAAAGCCCCAGAGAAATGGGAGACCCATTTCTAGCAGCTTTACAAAGAGAATTTTTCACTGAATAGAAGTCCAAACCAGAGAGGAGAATCTAGCTCCTCGTACACAGAGCTTGCAAGGGACCAGGGATGTGACAGGTTATCAAAATTGCCATATTTAACTACTGAAAAGGCTTCAGCTGGGAAGAGATGATGGCTGCAAAAATCAGACCTTGCCAGCACTGAACTTCAAATCTCCAAAAGGAAAAAAGCATCTGGACTGGAGGGCTGCCTCGTCCTGCATGAGGATCCACACCTGGTGCCTCTTAATCCTTAGGGTGAGGTTGTAAAGAAAAAGCCACTTTGCAAAATGTTCATCTGGAAGCAAGCTTACACTGCAGCATCTCCCCAGCAAAAGTTCCAGCATTCAATCCACGCTCATATCCAGCTTCAATAAGTCATAAGCCATAATAAGTCAAGATCCACCAATGTACTTAATCATGTTTATCTTTAAACATGCAAGTAGTTTCATCAACTTTTTAAGTGATTTGTTGATTGAGACCAAAATATACTGAGACCAAACCATATTGCTTCTCATTTTTATTTGAATAATTTTCTTTAGTTCTTCTCCTTCTATTTGTTTTGGCCTTTTTCAAAGGGAAAAAAATCAGGTGGCTAAAAGAAAAAAGCTAATAAAATTTAAAGCTATTTTACTTCAAAAGCATCTCTTTTCTCCACACTATGTACCTTAGAATCAAATCTCCCTTCTCATTCAGTGTAGCATGTAAATATCTTCCCCATTAAATTAACAAGAAGAGTGAACTCACAACAGGAGTTCATGGGATTTCAGGCATGTCTCCCTTTTGAGGGTCAAAATCCTCTTTGAAGCAGGAACATACATTTGTTTGGAAAAGGGCTGTGGAAGTAAAAAGCTTGTCTATATTAAATGTCATTTTTGAGATGGAAAAGCTTTCATGGAGAAAAAGCCTTTGTATTGCACCTCTCTGGTAAATGGTCAGGGTGTGGATATTTGATCTCTCTCGTATATTTGCTAAAGAGAGGCATCAAAATTTACCGATGCAGCCTTAGATTTTTTCAGCCACAAAAGGGGAAAAAAAAGATCCTGATGCCGTTCTCCAGTTCCAGTGCTGGAGTTGCCTCAGCCAGCAGGGAATTGCATAGGATTTGGCATATGCTCCTCTTCAAAACTCCAATTAATTTACATAATTTCTAAGAATAGGTTCCACAGAAGTGAAGGCAAAGCTTTTAATTAGCATTAGACTCAAAGTGATACACTGGATAATGAACTGCTCTCTCCTCCCTTTATTCACATTGACAGGAAAGATGCCTGTTTAATAAAAGCAGCTACAAGCAGAGGACTGGAGGGGTGAGACTTTCCCCTGGTCCCCACCAGGCTCTGCAGCCGAGCAAAAGAAATGTCTGAAGTTATTATAGAGGGCAGAATTCAACCCTTTAACGCTATTTCACAGTGTTCAAAGCCACCTATGAGGATGTCACCAGCCATTATTTTCTAGCAACTACTCCAAGTGAGTTTTCTTTGAAATGAAGATGAATAGGCAGAATATTTTTGACCAGTTGGAGCATTTTATAGCCTCATGCACGGTGAAAGTTTTCTGCTGCTGGCAGTCAATGGTTCCTGGAAGCAGCCCCAGTGACCAGACAGATTTACACCAGCAGATCACCAGTCCTGGGCTTCACACGCCCTGCACAGGAAATGGAAATAACTGCTCTCCATCAGTCAGAGGTTAAGTAAGCTGGATTGACAGCTCACAAAGATGTAGTAGACCAAGAGGGGATCTCATCAATGCTTATCAATAGCTAAAGGCCATGTGTCAAGAGGATGGGGCCAGATTCTTCTCAGTGGTACCCAGTGACAGGACAAGGGGCAATAGGCACAAACTGGAACACAGAAAATTCCATCTCGCCATGAGGAAAAACTTCTTTACTTTGAGGGTGACACAGCCCTGGAGCAAGCTGCCCAGAGGTTGCGGAGTCTCTCTCTGGAGATCTTCATAACCCACCTGGTTGCATTCCTCCCCAGCCTGCTTTAAGTGAACCTTTGTGGCAGGGGGTTTGGATAAGATGATCTCCGAAGGTCCCTTCAAAACCCTTCCATTCTGTGATTCCATGTCCCTTGCAGCATAGTGAAAAATCATGCCTTGGAAAGTACAATGAATTAACGTGGTACAAGCACCCCAGTCGCTCATTCAAATGGTCACAATCTCTAACATGATGGATTACAGCCTGTGACCTCGCTCACGGGTAATGAATGGAAAATTGCACAACCCTCCACTGAACATGCGTCACTTACAGCCCAAACCCACCGGCAAAAGCCAGGGCTGTCACAACTCTCACTACAAACCCCAAGAAGCAATTAAAAATAGCCCCACATTCACAGTTTTGGAGCAGTACACGTTTACAAATTTGCCAGAGTGCACAGGCTGCACCTGAAAGGCAACCCCACTTTGGTGCTCATCTGCAACATCATCTCCATCTTCATACAGCATCTGTTTCTGCAACCCCTTCTGCAAGAAACACAGATGGGCTTTGCAACAGCTCCCTGCAACCAGCATCACCTGCAGGGCTGAAAGCTGGAACGCCTGAAGGTCAACTAACAAGCCAGCAGCAGTGCTGGGAGGAGAACCAGGTTACTAATTCCCAGCCCTTGTCCTCAGGTACTGAGAAAGTTGCATCATCTTCTCCTCTGTAGTTAATAAGCCACTTGGAGTGCAAGTTTCAAAAAATGTCAGGTGAGTTGGGAGCCTGAATGTCATTCCAAAAGAGGTCCACAAAGATTTATAGGGAAGTACTTGTGTGGGTGGCATGCTTAAGCCCTAATAATAAAGTCCCTAAGCACTGACCTTAGGTCTTGAACTCAAAAAGATACACTTCAAAATCATCATAGTCATTTGTCCATTCTGGAACCTTGCTAAATCTGGCTTCTGAGTAATTCTACTCACAAATGTCATTTAGGTGTGCATAAACTCAAATTTGTCCATGTCACAGCAGAGTTCTGGCCACCAAAGGGTGGAGCTCAGGTAATTTCACAGTGCAGACAGAGCAGGGGGCTCAGCTAAGCTGCTTTGAGCGTGACATTCAGGGAAGCCGTACTATGGGCAGGTTGCTTTAGCCATGTCTGTGTCCACAAACCCAAGGAAGGGCTTCATCTTCAGATTGTGAAATGCTTATTTTTAGCCCATTCTGCTCAACACAGAACACTGGAGTCATCCCACTGTAAACCCAGCAGCTTATAGATAAGAGGAAAAGGCTCTAGTTTGAACTCTAATTGTCAAATACCCTAAAACTCAGGGCTTTCTCAGTCCAGGATAGTCAGATTCACACCAATTTTAAGACTGCAACTTTTCTGCAAAATTCAGAGCTACGTCTGAATGCTGAAAAGCTGAAAAGTTGAGGGGCTGATTAGAAACACTGAACACTTCATAAATGATTGACCTGAGCCTCCTTTAATCCCCACCAACCGTAACAGTGTGAAATGCTATCGCCTTCAGTCACATCTCTCCTGGTTTACCCTACTAAAAAGACACAGAAGTGGGCCCCATCTGCTATGATTGGAAACATATTATTTGATTCAGTTTTTGTTTTCAAAGAAATCGCTTCCCCCAGTGTTTTCTCTAATTCTCCAAGAAACTGGCTGCTTCTAATAGCCTAATTTTAATCACAAAGCTCATGTGTGGTAACCAGTCACAAACACAGTAATAGCAGTGGTTAAACTGCCTCTACAGGAATCTGGCATTTGTTTTTTAATTGAGAAAAATAAATAAATAAATAAACTCTCCCAAATGCGGTTCTCTGTATTATTTGCA
The DNA here is from genome assembly GCA_013400555.1 of Jacana jacana. NCBI lineage: Eukaryota > Metazoa > Chordata > Aves > Charadriiformes > Jacanidae > Jacana > Jacana jacana. The sequence continues at coordinate 83,821 of VZTM01030231.1, forward strand.
GATGAATCAGGCTTGTTTGCGATTCATCAACTTCCTTTGCTAAACACAGAGCAATTTTCCCTAAAAACACACTCTCTGCAGGGAGACATAAATCCCTCGGCAAGACACAAAACAGGCAAATTGTCCCTTGATTTGACATGTGAGGACATGGGAAGACCAAAATGTAGAGGTGTGGGGTGGGATGAAGAGGAAAAGGTGCTGGAAGGGAGGCTTTAGAGGTACCGTGACCCTGAAGTAAAGCTCACAAGAGCTGGCTACAAACTGCACCTACTGAAGAGCCCCTTAAAAACTGCAGATGCTTCTGCCTCGAATTGAATTTAGCCCTACAGATTTTTTAAGCTCCTCTTGTTGAATAAAAAATAGTTACCATAGAAACAGCAACATTTGCAGAGTAGCCGGTCTAAACTCAAATACACCTTCTCCGTATGGCTCGGCCCACCGCAGATGGCATTAGGGCAAAGATCCCCTCCTACGTAAAGCCTGCTCTGATGTGCCTGGGCAGTGGAAGCATGGGCAGCAGAGGCAAAAGAGACAGATATGTCTCCACACAGGATTTTTTTGTTGTGTTTGTTTGTTTGATGTGCTTGCTTTTGGTTGAGTTTTTTTTTAACATCTTACAGCATTCAGGACTTGCCACACCGCTCCACAAGTGTTTGCTAAGGAATTCTGCTTGTGTCACGCACACGGGTCCCATTGCTCGGGTGGGACAGTAAAGTATAGGCGGGAAAGTCAAACACACCGACTTGAGCGCTCCAAGCGAAACCACCAGGGTCTCTTCACACATCCCTAAGTATGTACCTTGGCCATGAAGAGGGACTGAGTCCTCATAGGCATTTGTTTGGATCGACTTTGCCCTCAGTAATGTCATGGCAGTAACCACTATTGAGAAATCAATGGGAATTTGTTAGAGGATCAGAACAAATTCAGTGTACACTGTGGGCTGCAACCACCCTGCAAAACAGCTATGGGCCAAAGACAGCCTTCATTTTCTCTGGGAAAAATCACCCACTTTCAGACAAAGGATTTTTAGGTACCACTGGCCCCTCTAGATGGGAGCAGATTCTGGTTGCAGGTGCACATCAGCCCCTCCCAGTGGAAAACATTGCCATGCCCATGGATGTAGGAGGCAAGACCTCATGTCATCATGCACAAACTCCCTCACACTGAACCTGGATCCAGTAAGGAAACTAGATTGGGCCCTTTTGCTAACCTTTCACCATCCTGAGACATCCTAGGCATGTAATGGAGAAAAAAAGCCACATATGCTAAATGTACAGCCAGAGGGATGAAGAAGGCTGAGGGACTCAGTTCCCACTCAACCCGTCTGCTTTGCTTGAACTGTCTGGGGAGTTTCTCTTCTAACTTTCATATGGTGCTGCCAAACAGACCCTCAGGGCACCTCAGATGGGGCTGGGCTTCATTCACATTCTTGAATTTCTCTCTCCATCTGCTTCCTTGCCAAGCCCATGGTCAGGAAGGAGCTGTAGAGTGGTTAAAACTCTTCCCTGGTCCACAGAGGTACCACCAGACTCCATCTCACCTGAGTGGCAACTTTGATATCAGTGACATCCTTGCTCCTAAGACTGCGAAGGCAGCTACATTTTTAAGGACCTTAGTGGTACACTCCTAATGATAGTTATTAGGTCTGTGAAAGACAAATGGCTTTAAAGAGCAGAGACAGGAATGGGTCGAAAGGCAGCCAAATAACAGAGGGATCGGGACACCATGGACATCTCCCAGCCAGGCAAACAGCTATCAGGGAGAAGGGCTGGCAAGTGCTATGGGCGGGCAAGAACAGATGGAGTATAAATAATCTGGCAGCCTGCAAACAACATGGCGACTCTCCAGTTATTAAAGCACAGCGTGCACAATAAGGGCCAGCCAAGCCATCAATGCATGAAAGGGCTGGGGACTGCTTATGTTGGGACCTGGCTTCCAAGTGAAACCAAAAGCACGTCTGTTTTAATCTACTGCGTCAACACCAGCCCATCTATTAGGGGGCAGGGGGCTGAAGACAGAGGAACCTTGTTGGACTTCAAGTCTACTCATCCACTCAGGTCAGGAGTGTTGGGTTTTTTTACCAGAGAGAGTACAATTTTCAAGTTGGGAAAAAACAATGACAACTTTAGGAAAGGAGGACCAGAGGGTGGAGACAAGAGGTATGGGACCAAAGGCTATAAATTAGGAATTGATACCCGTCTTAGATAACACTTCTCCCTCCTACGCATCTGTGCTCTTCAAGCAGTTTAACAGAGTTTGGGTTTGGAATGTGGCTTGTACAGCTTCATCCAAGCTAGTCATCAGGGCTCACTTCATAGCAATTGGAGGAACTGGGAATAGGATGCCCATATGCAATGTCTATGGAAAGATAATGAACATCCCAAATCACAGGTAGGACTTAGTTGCCCAAATAGAACCGTCTAGGGTGGGCTGAAAGCCGTCTGAGGATGTACAATATATGCACGGGACCCACAGATGTGGCACAGGAGATCAAAGAAAGCATAATGGTAGGTCAGAGAAGATCGCCAGAATGTTCCTCTCTTCCAAGATCTGCCTCTCTCTAGGAAACTAAATCCCACGATCTGTATCCAGCGTTCATTTTACACATGTTACAGAGCTTTAGCTCTAAAAATATACATGGATTCATAAATATTAGGGCTAGAAGGTTTGGAGTCTCTCTTTGGAGTCTGGCTTCCTGATGCAAGGCTCTTTCCTAGAGAGCACCATCAATACCATCACTGAAGCAAAACACTGATACTGTCACATGTAACCTGAAATCAGGCCCCAGTAACAGTCCAACCACCCTTATTCATACACGAAGCCCTGCCCATTTCCTTAGGTGTCCTCTGAAGCCTAAGCCATCATTTATGACTGATACCTGGCCAACCATGGGGGATCCCTAAAGCACCATGAAATCAGAGCAGAAACAGCAAAAGGACCATTCTCCCCGGCTTGTGGTCTTTCAGAACATTTTGTGATGCTGAACTATTCAAATGCCCTTGAAAATCCTGTCTGTATTTAGTTTTCTTTAAGGATCAACATGTTTTCTGAAAAGAACAGAATGACAAAATAGCGGGTGTGCTGCAAAAAGCTTTTGTGAAGAAAAAACTTATTCCAGGAGGTGCAGTTTGCAAAACACTATGTTTAGTAACTATATAATAGCAGCATTTTCTGGCAGTTGAACATCACGCTCCTTCTCAAAGGATCCTAAAGCATTTCACAAACACTTGCAACATATGGCCAAGTGTAAAAGTGTGCCTCAAAAAAAAATAAAATTAAAAAAAAAAAATATCTTGTTTTGCAGCCTTCCCTCTGATTTTTTGTCACCAGCTTGTGTCTCGTGTGGTCTGGTGACTGCTGCCCTCTCCTCGGATGCCAGGGCTGTGCTTTTGCAAAGGATTTTTGGATCTGCCGCTGAAGACCAGCACAGACAAGTTCAGCTCTACCATGTTGCTAAGCATTGATAATTCAGGCTCAAATCCATGGCATATGAAGCCTCAAGCAGAAATCAACCCTATTATGCCAAACTCCAAGAGCATCACCACTGACATCCATGACGGGACCATCCATCAGAGAAGCCACTTCTCCCACTACAAATGCAGATCTGCTTTCCTGTCACCCCTACCAGGGACCACTTCCATGGCGCCTTAGTGACATTGCCCACAGCCCAAGGGATAGCAGTACTTTAAATCGTAACCCAGCCAAACACGTGCACGCCCACCCTGGGGACCACTCACGTCTGTGCAGCAAGCACACACTTAACACTCTCCTCACTGATGGATTTCTGTAGGGAAATGTGGAAAACACAGAATATAATCGCTCGGTGTGCAGTTTACCATGTCAGCCAAAGTAAACACTTCCAGCTTTCCACAAGATCTTTAACAGTTGCCAGCTGTCAAACCCTGTGTTTTATATCTCATCTAACATATGACAGTCACAGTAGCATGGAGCCCCAGGCACCATGTACAGGCATTACTTCTGTGCTGGTTTTGGAAAAAAAAATAATAAAATATATATATATATATAAAATACACCTTTGTATTCAACACTTCTTGCTGGGATCTCGAATTTTCCTTGAAGGTCCCACAGGCAAATATGGGCTCATCTTGCAAAATCAGACAAGTGTGCTCTCATATAGTCTCCTAAAGTATTTCCTTAAGTCACATTTAAGCCATTACTAGAAGAAGACATGCTGACAGGCATGGACAAGCTCTCATAATTTCCTCCTTAATCAACAAGCACAAGATGGGGTTGATTCCCCTTACACGGGCAGAATAAAGTGATGCCCACACACAAACCATTTATGCAGCCTCCTGCCTTTCCCAGCATCAGAACCAGGGGCTTAGATATCACCAGACACTGAATTCAGCTCCCTGCATGCTCAGCTTTCACATTACAAATAAAAAAGCCCCATTAACCCAATCCTGCCTTTTTGTCACATTTGGCCCCAAAGCAACTCTCCTCTCGGGCCATTCAAGCATTCCAGTATTTTACATTGTCTTCGAAAAGGAACATCTTTCCAAGCTCCAACCACGTGTCACAGCAACTGGGATTTGCTGAATTTAAATTTATGACCCTCATGCAATAATTAAAATAAGCGGGTGTAAGTCTGGCATGCTGAGAAGAGGCAGCAAAGCAGCTGTTAGTTATAAACTTTTAAAAAGAAAGGATGCTTTATGAGCCTCCTCAGAAACATTTTTTACTCTTTCATATAGACAGGAATAAAATTTACACATTAGGCATTCCCTATTGCGATTTAATCCCTGCCCCACACAATGCATTTTTGATCTTGAAACTGCAAATGCAGACTTTAATAGAGTTGGCGGGTAGAAGCGTTGGACAAAATAAATGGCAGAGAATCAAAACCCTTCGCACGCCACTCCCATCACAACACGGGGCTTCTCAAACCCACTCTCCTGCCAAAAGCCAAGGGACAAATCTCCTCACTTCTCTCATGGAGCTTTCGCATCACAAGCAAATGAGCCACCCACTGGGCCATTAGCAAAGCACTCCCAAATTCACGTTGCTAATTCAAGCGTATCTCAGCTGGGCAAGGAGCCTGGGTTCCTTCATAGAAAGCTGACAGCATGGCCCACCAGGAAGCATGAAGGTGACACTGGGGTTTCATGGAATGCCAGCCAGGATGAGGCATTGTGGGTGCCTTCTTCCAATTGCATGGGTGTTTTGGGGTGTCCCAGAGAAATGCTGCCGATGGGCAGGGAAAGAACCCACAGGGTCCTCAGGCTGAATAAGCCAGGAACAGAGAGGTAGAGAACACCATGGTCCACCAGGTCTCCAAGCAGGAGGTGACACCACCAGAGACAAAGTACATGCCTCTCTGAGCATCCTCTCGCACCTGCGGCCACGCTGCCCATCGCAAACAGCCAGGATGTAACTGTTAGAAACCAGACGGGCACAGCTAGAAATGTGGATTATCCAGAGCCGTCGTGATTAATAGCAGTGCAGATTTGGATGGGAAATTAAAGCCAGCGCCTCGGGGCTGAAGCACATCTCTAACTATTAAAAACTAGAGTAAGGAGAAATAAAAAAAAAAAAAAAAGATGTGGGAGCAAAATTATCTCCCACTTCCACTACGGGTCCCTGAAGGAGGTTTTTCTGCCTTGTGGCTTATGATCAAATGAGAATTTTGGTGCAAGACTCAGAGAAAGCTGGCCAGTTGATGGCAGCTTTCTTATCCTCCTCGGCCCTACATTTTCACGGCTGTATACGATGCCTTTGCAGAGGTTTATAAGGCACCTTAAAAATAACGTCAGAGAAATCGATGCGGATCACTCCCAGCCCCTAGAAAACACTGACGGGAAGAAATCAGTTCTCAAAGGGAAGGTTCACACATAAAAGTGCATTTTGTACTAGCACCTCACTTGTGACCTTTCAGGGCGATGTATTAGAGCAACGGCCTTTCCTGCAGAAGTTTAACATAAGCCGCTAAACACTGCATGATATTTATTCACCGCGGGTTCAGTAAGCGAAGGGAAAATGTGTATCTTTTACCTTGAACACTTCCATCGGAAGAGGAAAATTTGCTGCATCATTAAGGGATTTTTCCAGAGCGCATTTCCACTCAGATATAGTCTTCAGAGAATAGATATCTAAAGCGATGACAACAGAAAAAAACAACAAAACCAAGAGGTGACTGTTTGGGGATCAAACACTTTTGAAAGACTAAAGTTTCGGTGTCACAAAAATGGATAGTACAAGGGAAATGAACAGTGTGTATATTCCAAGCTGTACAGGGTGGATAAATTCAATGCAAAAGCAACTAGCAGGGGCACATTCGAGGAAGATTGTGTTATGTATCCAGGAGTAAAGCCTAGAAAAAATACATGTCCTTCATTTTCTGCTGAAGAAAGGAGAATTGTACTGTCTCATTACTTGAAAATAACAAACTGCCCTTTGATTTTCAATTCTGAAAATACCTGATGTCTTCCACTTTGAGAAGCCTCAGGTCATCAGCCAATATTAGTTAAACTTGAACAAAGGCAGAAATATCTTTACCGAGGCTTCTGTCCTTTGGAAAGTCTTTTTTGTTATTATTCTTTTTTATTGCAGGGTTGGGTTTTATTTTGTGGTGGGTGGGGGTAGTTGTGGGGAGGAACATTTCAGGTAGATCTCATTTGTTGGTACCACACTCAAACCAGACTATCACACCAATTCAAAGACTTACACTTCTGAATTTTCATCATTATACTGCTACGCAACGTTTTTGTGCAGATTCACATTGCTTTCACAGAGCTTCTTTAAGCAGGTTTAATATTATTAAATCATTAGATTAACAAGCCCTTTATGGTTCAGTGCAATGAAATGCCTATGAATCATCAAAGGAAACAATGTAGGAAACAATATTATGATGAAGAACATTATATTGGATTTACTTCTGCCCTAGAAAACATATTGTTATCCTGCACATAACAAGTTATTGCCGAACATTCATATAAGGTCTTAAAGAGACAAGATAGGTAGATAGATTGCAACAATTATTAAAATGGAAATGAACATTTACTCCATAATAAACTTGAACCTTGATACAGAGTGAAGAGTGCAAAGCTTTTCTTTCGCCAGTTTGGCTTCACGCACTTACACCACAGTTCAATTTGGCCCAATTTGCATTTAAATTCTGTACATCTAATAACCGTATATATTTACTAGCTAGCGAAGATTTACTGCTGTATCTTACAATTCTGAAAGAGGGAATAAAAAATACGTATAAAAAAAAGGAACTGGCAAGCACTGCTTTCACCTAGCACTGATGGTACAAGGGAATTTTATGCTCTGATCTCAACAGATTTAAGGCCTTATCAAAATAGGATTTGCAGAATCACTCAGTGCAAGTGGATGTATTTATACTTCCACTATATCAAACCTCGCTACTTCAGAACCGACATCAAGGATATGCATATGAATTTAAACACACTTAAAGGGGAATGTTAACCTTTCAGGGCAGTATTTTTAATTCATCAAATGCCTGCTTATTAACAGGAATATGCATTTCAAGTCTTTGTTTACAACATGTGCAGCGGTCACAAGCGTTAAGAAGTGCACTCTTTAACTAATTGTTCATTATTTTATAGCCTTATTCCTCCAGTTCTCCCTTACTTGCAGAAGCTCTGATCAGCTTGAAGCACAGGGAGAGAAACCACTCACCTTGTTTCTTCCTTTTTTGGTTTAAATGAGGCCAAACAGGGAACTACTCAACACAACACAATTTTGCCCCACGCTGCAGCCAGCCTGTTGTTTCAACTAACGAAAAGTCTAAGTTTTGGAAAACCCTGCTGGATGCTCCCCAGGCAGAGCAAGCTGAAAACAGACCCTCATTTTCTACCGTGATGGCAGTGAAGCACAGGAATGAAGAAGAAAGTGGCAAAAGCTGTTTGGGGTGACTGTTGCCAAAAATCAGTGACAAGCAGTAGCAACTTCTTTGGGCAGTGTCAGCAAACTTTGAGCGATAAAGACAACGCCAATGGTTTCAATAACCAGCAAGCAATATCATATGCACATTTAATTAGTGGGATCTAGCTTATGCTGGCAAGCGTATGGACACTAAATCACACCGTTAAAAGAGCATAAAGCGTTTCATTTAAGCGATAGGGTTGCAGGTAATTGAACAAAGTGTACGGTGTCAATTTGTATTTAGGTTAACAAGGAGTGAGCAATTCAAATGACTGCCAATTTGTCTTTAAATAGGAAGTAACATAAAAAAAGACCATCTCTTCCTGCATAAGCACCCAAGGCAAGACTATCAGTGGCTCTATGTCAAGCAGCTCATGCCAATTTGCACCAGCAAGAAGGCTTATTTTGGATTCAGATATACATCTGAGGAGAAAAATATGCTATGTATGACCCCTTTGCCTCAGTTAAAAGAGCTCACAAGACATACAAAGCTCCTGAAAGTTGCCATTTGGAGAAGACAGCCAGGATGCTATTTCCAAAGGGTCCTCTTGCATGTTCTTGTACATTAAGTGGGTGCTTGGATGTGGATGGACTCAGAAGAGACCCAAAATCCTGTAGACATTGAGATCCACAGGATCCCCTTTATATGATATGCTCTGAATGTTGAACAACTGACTCCAAACTGCTGAGCAAGGTAGAACCCAAGCTGGCAGGTCCCAGAGAGGGGTCAACACAGAAAAATCACAGTCCAAAAATAAAAGGAAATAAAGCTGAAGGTGCATATGCAGCATCCAAGCCCAGGGTAGGCAAAGCATGGTAACAAACCACAGAACTGATGTATAACTGAACACACTCATCTGATAGCAATTGAAGATGCAGACTGATTTGTGAGGAGCTGCATGTCCTCAGAATCTCTTTGGGGAGATTCATAACAGCTCTGATATACAATCTAAGGCTGCTCCTGTTATCAATCAAGAAGTCACCTCACACCTCAACTGGCTTCAGATGTTCAAGACAGACAACCAGGTCTATGATCATTGCTTTATCATAGAATCATGTAGGTTGGAAGAGATCCTTGGGATCATTGAGTTCAACCATCTGCCCTACTCTACAAAGTTCTCCCATACACCATATCCCTCAACACCACATCCAATCTACTCTTAAACACAGTCAGGGTTGGGGACTCCACCACCTCCATGGGCAGCTGATTCCACTGGCTGACTACTCTTTCTTTGAAAAACTTTGAAAATTCTCCTAATGTCAAGCCTAAACCTACCCTACTGCAGCTTGCAGCCATTCCCTCTTGTTCTATCGCTCATTGCCTGTGAGAAGAGACCAGCATGAACCTCCCTACAATGCCTTTTCAAGCAGCTGTAGAGAGTGATGAGGTCTCCCCTCAGCCTCCTCTTCCTCAAACTAAACAATCCCAACTCCCTCAATCGATCCTCTGAATGGAAAAAATAGGCTTAAAAAGATGTCATTTCAATTGACACATCTAAGACAGGTCTAAGGCATCCCCTTTTCTCCACCAATCATGAAGCAAAAGCAATAGCTCACACTGAACTGTCTTTCTGATGCCTATGCTATGTCAGGTGAATTTACTCTCTGACGTGTAAAAAACCAACACGCTACCCATAATATCCCTCTTTCCTAAGAATGTCCACACTAGGTCTTTCACACAAAAAAGGTAAAAAGGTCTTTCTAGTCCAAATTCTATTTACTGTAGAAGTCACCAGGAAGGATTTAAGCAGGCGTGGATGTGTCCCTGACACACTCTCCTGGCCTGGGGTCCTTAGGAAATTGCATCCTTTGACACTTTGTGGTTTAGTAGGTTCATCCCTGAGTTTCTTTTGAGCTCTCTGCTGCCAGCATCTCACCCCAACAACTCACTACTGCTTGCCTGACTCTTTGCTCCAAGATTTCTTTTGCAGACACTTTACTTTGAAAGAGATCCCATAAGACCAGCCACTTGGCTTTTCCCCCTCTTCTTCCTCTGGGTGTCTCGTAATCTTTATTTATCCATTGATAAATAGATGTTGGTTGATGCTAGGTGGACATCTAATGACTGCCATCCACTATGTCAAAAATGGAACAACCAGATTCCCATTTCTGACTGGCTGCTCATTTAAGTGCTGAGCCTGACAACTAGGTAGACCAGAAGGGGGATCAAAGAAAGATCCCTGGGGGCAGTAGTCAGCAGAAAACTTGTGAGAAAACAGAAGGGTTCAGACCCAAAGGGTCTTTTTTCAGCAAACTCCTATGAGACTCAATTTTTGAACATGTAAAAAGTGACAACCACCTCCTTAAGCCAGTGGAAGTCAGAAAGATTTGGGAATTGAATTCATTAATACCACTGTGCACTAAAAAGTGAACGATGAGAGAAATGTCAAGGTGTCCTGTTTGAGGTAAAACAAACCAATTTTCTGTTCAGTAATTTTAGTTTTTTAGCTGGGCATCTTTCTCATCAAGACAGATGAGAAAAAGAGAAAGAAATTTTAAAAGCAATTAAGTAAAGGATAGGGAAGAAATATAAACAAATTCATCAGAGTTCAATAACTACTTTAGAGACAAGACAACTGAAAAAAAATGAAAAAAAAAGGTGAGGGGGTAGAGAGAATCCGTAGAGAAGGAAGTATAACTAGATAAAAGTGGTAAAGAGTAGAAAGAGAATTGAATAAACACAGAGGAAGCAGAAATCTTGTTTGGGCCACTTCTGTAGAGAATGGAATAAACAAAGAGGAAGCAGAAATCTTGTTTGGGGCACTTCTGTATTGATTCACCAAACCTACACAGGCCAAGAGGGTTCAAAGACAGTCAATGAAAAAGTGTTTCTCTGGAACACAAATACTCTGTAAAATAACAGTGAGCGATATTCATGCTCTCCAGCATTCACACCTAATTTAGAAGTGATGGGGAACATTGATTCCTACTCTGTCAGTGAAGAAAAACACATGCTTCCAAAAAACATTCAAGACCTCAAGTTAGACCTAAGACTCAGACTTGTGAATACAACAATTGCATCTATCAGGGTAACTGCTCTGTGTCAGACGTGATGGAGAGAAGTCACATCAGAAATACCTAGCCAAAGGAGGGTACCATTCTCCTGTCATTTGCACACATGGGAAAAGTTCATCCATGCACAGGGAACACGAGGCATGGACCCAGACAACTTGTTCACCTACACAGGAGAAGGTGGAAGAGGTCTGCTAGGCTAAAACCTGTGCATTAACCAATAAAGTACCTCATTTCTCAAGGGAAGCAGTAGTCCTGGGGCATCCAGCTTGGAGATGCAGACAGCTAACAAACAGGGACCATGTTCCACAGGACTTTGGGCCTCAAGTATAAGCCAGAGCTTTATGAAGAGAGCAGATGCTGCACACCTGCCCCAAAGAAAATGATGCATGCAATAGTCTAAACTGTCGTGTTCAAACAGATCCCTAACTCCAAAAGAAGTCAAGTCAACCAGCCTGCCTCAGCCAACTCAAGTTAAACCAATGCAGAGCCAAATGCCCTGATTAGAGAAAAAACAAATAGGCCAGAAACTTTCACAAAGTTTTGATCAATATTATTGGTGTGGTAGAGTTAGTTCACCCGCTCAGTCCTACCCACTGTAATGGGGTATAGCCTGGATTAAATCATATCTCCAAAGCCAGCCCTAAATCCTGCCAGTGAACACCTCTGCAAGCATTTCTCCAGGAGGCTTCAGGAAGCCATGAGCTCCTGCTGTGCGCTGTGGTCTTATCCGCTTGTTAAACCTCATTAATGCTTAGTTCTCCCCTACGCTCAGTCTTATACTCCTTCTTGTCCTGCTGGTTGATCCTCCTCCTTTTGCCAAACCCAGTCCCACCGTCTGGAGTCTGATTCCAGCTGATCCTTAAACTCTGCTCTTGCCCAGCCTCCTAGGCCAGCCTGCTTGTCCCTGATTCTTCTGCCTGGCTCCGGTCCCTTGAACTTCTACTACCCCTGGATTTGTGACTTCCAAAGTCTGACTCCAGACTGCCTTAACTGCAGTCCCTACCTCTCTCCATCCAAGCTGGTTTGAACAATAAACTTAACTCTAGAAAGCTTCTTCTCAAAGCTGCAATCTCCTGAGTTTGAATCCAGTCTGACATATTTGCAAAGACTTCAACACCTCAGAGAAAATACAGAACAAAATCTGTATTTTTTTAAATCTGAAAGACCCCATCTACCCTTCCTCCTTTCCTTAGCTTCTAGCAATAGACACCCCATAGCTCCTCGACGGGTAGGCTGACATGGACAGGCAGACAAGACCAGCACCCTCGCTGTACCTTATTACTGGTTACACAGAAGGCAGGTTTCACTTTCCAGATGTATAATTTTACAGCAATTTTACAGCAGAATATGAAAAGCCTGTGTTAGAGGGACCATGAAGGTCCCAAAACACTTCCTCCAGCCCCAGGAAATTTCATGGAGTTCTACTGCTACTCAAATATGTGTGGCCATGGAAAGACAGGCAAGAGGGCTTTGGTTGAGGGGAAAGCAAATGGATCCGAGTATATGCTAAGATATGTCACCTAGGCCTTGACTGGGACAGCAAAGTCTGGTTCCTAGTGAGGCCTCCACCAGGATGCCTACAGGTGTTGGACCAGCGGGCACATCCTTGGACTATCTGATCATAGAACCACAGAATCACAGAATGGTTAGAGTTGGAAGGGATCACAAAGATCATCAAGTTCCAGCCCCCTGCCATGGGCAGGGACAACTCCCACTAGGGCAGGTTGCTCAAAGCCCCATCCAGCCTGGCCTTAAAAATTTCCAGGGATGGGGCATCCATCAGGTCTGCTTCTTGGTGGAAAACTGCATGGAACTGCTTTTATCAGACACTGCTTCCTCCCAGGAGTGAGCCAAGTTAAACAAAATTTATTAAATAAATTTAATACAGTTTACCTGACCCACTTGGAACTCAAATTAGATGGCTCTCACATGCCATCTGTGTTATAGCTAGAAACTACTGTCAAAGCAATGTGAATGCTGGAGAAGAAGAAATGGGTTGCATAAGTATCTCAAAACATCAGTAAATGCCACAAAGGAAGACAGTATTTTTAGGAGGCTCTTTACCTGCAGGTGGGTCCATTCTGTATTTATTCTCTTGACACCAACCGACTGGTCGAAGTCTGCAATCCAAGTAAAACAACCACTGGTCATAGGATTCAGTCTCCTCCAATCCCACATAGCGAAGGCGTAATCTTCCTCCAACATTTTCAACCACACTAACTATCCAGTACTGAAAGGGATTCTGGGAATCCTGCAGCTCTATTAAGGAATCAACTGTAATGAGGTCTACAGGGTTTTTTCCTCGCAGAGGCTGTTTGAATAGAAGCAAAACTCCTTATTTTAAACTTTATTTGAAGACTTCTCAAGGAAACAGATGACAGCAGAAGATTATTTTTGTTTTTCACACCATCATCCAAGCGATCAGCAAACAGTCTGTTCTTCTTCTATTTTACCCAATGTCTTCCAAGTGCAAATTCAGAAGTAAAACAGAAAACAACAGTTGTGCTAATTTCTCAACCGACATCATCAACAACAACAAAAAAAGAATAATAAAAGGTGGAACAGCTCACAAGGCTCATCCACTTAGGATGCTGCTGAACAACTCAAAGCCCAATTATATTGGAGGATTTCAAACCAAATTCTCATTGACTGCAGCTGATAAGAACCAATCACAAGACTGGACACTGGTATTTACCTAAAAGGCTACTACTTTGGGCATGATACTGAAATTGTCCTCTGTGCACTGATCTTTCCAACCAACGCTTTTATCTCATTTCTACTGGCATGCTCAGCAAACTATTCTCCACAGCCATGGATGCAAGAGGCTAAGGTGGTTACTCTAAACCCCAGTGCCAATGGAAGGCTCCCACCAGATTAAGTGGTCTTGGGATCAGAGCCCAAGGCACATAGGATTTGCTGGGTCAAGCCAACTGTGCCCAAAGAACCAGCCAGTGACTGAGGTTATTTGATTACACATAGGATTTCCTGTGATCCCAGTTTTGCAACCATCTACACATGTGCTTAACTTTACACCTGCAAAGCTGCCAACCGCAGGCATTAAAAAACCATGAGATGCTTTGCAGAACGATACCTTTGGGGCTCAGTGTTTTTGTGTTGCAATTGTGAGCACCTCTGTTTTGTCAAGCTTTTCTCCACTAACGTAATGGTTACATTTCTTCTTTTTTATTAAATGCAAGTTCCAATTCTTATGCAATTTCTCAATACCAGCGGTTTTAAGAGCAGCACTAAAAAACACCCCAGGGGTTGAGAACACTGGTTCCCAAAGGAGATGCTAAACACAAGCAAAATATTTTAAGAGCAAAGACTTTTTTTTTTCCCCCTGTGTGTTTGTCCCACTTCTATTTAATTAAGAATATAACCCATTCACAGTATTTTTTAAAATATTAATTCTGTAAATCAGAGTCAGCCCAGGGTGGTTCTTTCTAGGGGTGGTTAGAAAAAAAGAAATGAGAAAGTATCTTTTTTTTCCCAAAAAGTTCCCTTTCCTATTGAATTTTGAAAATATTCAAACATTTGAAATGCAATTAATTTTCACTACATCTCTCTTAATCCAAAAATGCAGGCAACAGAATGAGAATTTGGTAAAAAATGTAACTAAAATTAACTGAAACCTTATCACATGTACAGCTTTAACCAGGTCTGTGTTTAACAAATACTTCTCAGAACAATATATTTGCCATTATAAGCCACTCTTCTATCGTGTTAGCTACAAGCACCTGTATAAACTCTTCAAACATTATTTCATGGCAAAATGCAGTGTCAGAATTTAATAATATAATAGAAAACTATTTTAATGGGTATTTTTCCTCTCATACAACTGCTTCATTGCAGCAAACCATTCTTTAATATGAAACGATGGTGTAATGATTTAACTTATTATAATAAATCCTCGGCTGTATAAAAGCGAATATTACTTCTCTGATTTGTGTGCTAAATTTTAAGCCAATGGGTTGTCACTTACCCCTGAGAACTGAATGGCTAAGATTAATAATTGGCTTGCATGAAATATTAACATTTACCATAATGCAAGAACTCTTTATATGCACAGCTAGCATGAGAAAAGAAAAAAGTATCACTACATATTGATTTAGCAGTAGAACAACAATCTGCAGCACTCACAAACAGCAAATCTGTCGACAGGGGGTTACATACATTGCACGACACAGACAGCACTACACGTAGATAAATCTATTGCATAAACCACCAGAAAAGGGTCAGAAACTGTTCCAAGCCAATGCACTGTTTTCCCTCTCTCTGCATTTCTGCCTGGGGCTACCTCTTTTCTCTGCCTGCAGAAAGGGAACAGAGAACTCTGCAATGACACTGGCCTATGCCAGATATGGGTGTTGGACACCACCAGCTTTTTGCATACGCCACCTGGGAGTGGTCCAGGAATGGAGATGCAGCAGACCTGAGGGTGTGCATTATTTTTGGGCATGTAAGGGCTGTTTCCTAACAAAATTAATTAATTCCAGACAGCTCATACTTGCAAAGGAATGTAGCTGCGGTAGGTGGGAGTGACCAGGGACAAAATGATGAAAAATCGTGCCCAGATTCACACCTACTTCCAAAAAGCCAATGTGAGGACTTACACAAAGGTAAGTCACCCATATGCCTTCACTCCCAGCTGAAATACAAAGGGGCAGGGAGAATTATCTCCTGCAGGACGGGCTATCTCCTCTCCAAATGCCCACACAGGAGAGTAGGGCAAGTCCCAATGGAGAAGATGTTGGAACTAGATGATCTCTAAGATTTTATGATTCTGTGATCTGCCCGCTGATGGGAAGTGGTGAATTAATTCCTTGTTTTGCTTTGCTTGCATGTGCAGCTTTTGCTTTACCTCTTAAACTGTCCCCATCCCAACACATGAGTTTTTCCTCACTCTTATTCTTCTGATTCTTCCTCATCCCAACTAAAGGGGTGAACGAGCAGCTGCATGGTCCTAGATGCCAGTTGGGGTTGATCCACAACAACCACCCATGCCTTTGTTGATTACCCAACTTTCTAAGTACCCTGAGACTTAAAGGCAAAACAAACTACCCATCAGTGGGTCAGAAGCAGAGCCTGCAGAGTCAAGGCAACCGTGGCACCGACTTTTGGCCGCTGCTGGATCAGGCTCCATTGCCGGCACACAGACACTGCAAGCACACAGCCCTACATGCTGGGAGAGCAACCACTGCTGCAGCACACACACCATATCGGATAGAAACTGTAATCTAATACATACGCCTTCCAGTAAATTTGCAGGTGCAGTCCGGGCGCCGGTCAAATCGTGGATGAGAAACTCAGTCCAGTCCATGTATTTCTCTTTGATTGCTGGGGAGGGTGAGGAAAGAAAAGAAATGCTTAGCACAGCTGACTGCAATGGATTTGCCATGTGTGCTTTAGAGACATCTCCTCGGGGTCTACCAGTTCCAAAGTTGTAGATACAATTGCAACGCTGGTTTGTTGTCCAGTTCCTTGGGCAACCCATGCGCATGGTTAAGTCCCAAAGTAGGTGAAGGTGTTGCTCCACTGTAGCCATTGAGAGCGATTTACAACATCGTGGCTTATCTCCATCTCTTCCATTCAAAATTGCCTTCTGCTTGTGTAACCCCTCATTTCCCGCTTACTACATAGGCTCAGATATGATTTATAAAGCCCCTTTGTGTGTTCACTAATGACTTCAGAGAAAAAAAAAAGCTGTGCAAACTTTCCTTCTCTTGACAGGACAACAGAAATTCCAGGTGCTTGCCTCGACAATGTGAAAGAATCAACCCTGAAAACATCATCTGTCATCTACCAAGTGAATACATTTGCAAGAAAAAAGATGTGAAGAATTTATCAATGAACTTCATTTAAAAACAAAAATAGATTTTTTGAGCAAAACACTTTTCAGGAGTTCATACCCCCATCATTTCATAAGATTTGATCTGAAATGTATAAATGTTGCCTCTGGGATTCAAATTCTTGTTCAATTCCTGTTGAAATCAGTAAGAGTTGGGCATCAAAAGGCCATTCAGAAAGTCTCAGCTTCAGAGATTCAGACACCTCTTCAAGTGCATTTTGCAATCAGAAACCCAGAAACCAGACTTTAATCCCACCTTTCTGTAAAGGGGAATTAAATTACATTATAAACATTTTTGTCTCCCAAAAATTTTACCTGTATGTTAGACAAACAACAGTGATATAGTGATGTTGCTAACACAGGAACACCGCTAGAAGGGAAAAATCACAAGCATTTGAAAATTTAATCATTTCCCCTGAACGAAAAAACTACGTCCATGGTTTAAAGACCAATACCCCACAGAGAAGGCCAGGAAGGGCTGTAATTAACCATCTTAAGTCCAAAATAATTAGATGATAGCAGCCTTCAAAGTCTTGCTCAAATGAAGTGGACCCCTTTGCTCCACACTTTAAGGAAATGCCATGTTAGTCAACCAACAGCAAAGCAGTCAGAAGCACTTTGAGTTTTCACACACATCAAGGTGGGATTTCTAAACGTTTTATGAGCTCGTTGACTGTGACCTCGCAGCCCTTCCCAGAGATAGGTGTCAGCTACCGCGATGCCTTGACAATGCGGAACCTGAGCTGCGGGACCACTGAGAAGGTACAATCTCAGTGGCTAGAAAAAGAAGACTTCAGACTGCAATTGCAAACACCAATGTGAGCACAAATATTGCCACCATTACCTCCAGACAAAGAGACAAAACCTTCTCAAAATGCATCCTCAGGCCATCTGCTGCCAACCAGTGAATTAAAGACATACAAAGAGGAAGAACTGGATTCTCTGAAGGACAGTAGGAATCACAGAATGGTTTGGGTTGGAAGGGATCTTAAAGATAATTGAGTTCCAATGTCCTGCCATGGGACACCTCCCACTAGACAACGTTCCTCAAAGCCCCATCCAACCTGGCCTTTAACACCTTCAGCTCCACAGCCTGGGCTAGTGTCTCACCACCCTCATCGGAAAGAAAGTCTTCCCAATATCTACTCTAAATCTCCCCTCTTGCAATTTAAAACCATTACCCCTCATCCTATCCCTCCACTCCCTATTCAAGAGTACCTCCCCATCTCTCCTGCAGGGCCCCTCCATGTACTGGAAGGCTGCTATAATGCCTCCCTGAAGCCTTCTCTTCTCCAAGCTAAACAACCCCAATTCTCTCAGCCTGTCCTCACAGCAGAGGTGCTCCAGCCCTCTGATCATCTTTGTGGCCCTCCTCTGGACTCCTTCCAACAGGTCCATGTCCCTCCTATGTTAGAGTCTCCACAGCTAGACCCACATACTCATGGCTGGGTTTGCTTCCAGCATGGGTGTTTGGCACACTTGGGCTCTGGCCCATACTCAGGTTACAACCTAAATACCTTAACGCATTCCATACAGTTGGCCACAAAGACAAAAGCCATGCCCAGCAGACCAAACATCAAACCTCATTTTCTGAGTTGTGCTCCTTCCCCAAAAGCTGTTTCTCCCAATATCACCTGAACTAGACATTCAGTTTATAGATCTAAATGACTTCAAAATTGCATTTAAATGTATTTAAAATTACCAAACTTTAAAGTGCTGGACTTAAGCCTTTGTAAAACAACACTTACGGCAACCTGGAACTGCTTAAGTCTTTTGCAGCACTGGTTTTGCATGATTTCCAGGAGATTTATGACTTCTACACTATTTAAGATGAAAGAATAGCCTGAGAAAAAATGGTTTATACATGGCACTCTCTCTGTTAACATTTCTGTTGCATACACCCCATCAGTTCCTGTCCACCTGCATTAGGATAAAGCAAACAAGCTTCATTTTGACATCAGCAAGAAGACAGTAATTGCTGTAATGAATGAGACAGGAGTCCCTCTAGTTGAGACTTCTGCCTCTCGCTGTGAACAGCACTGGGTGCATCAGAGAAAGGTGCAAGTTGAACTTCATTTTGGCTCATACCCACAAAGTTGTCAGCCAAATTTTGAATGCCAGGGCTTCATTACTAAGGAATGACAAATGTGATAAAAAGAACACGGTTCAAACTTTCAAAGCTGGCAGGAGGTGGGGGCGGGGAATAGGATTTTCAAAGTTGACAACAGATTTCAGGGGCCTCCATTTCCAGGTGCCCAATGTAAGATGTCTCAATGGTGCCCGATTCACAGATCATGCTGTCTGTCAGCCAGTCCCCCTTCTAATGCTTCTCAAAAAAATAAAAAAAAAATCCCTGTCCTTTTTAAAAGACTTGCACCTCACAGCTTTTTTGACACCTAAATAAAATGGGGTCCCTTTCCACATTCAAATCTGGATTATGGACTTCCAAAATCCAAAAGTGTCAATATTAACTTTGTTCTCAGACTAAGCAGACTCAGACAAAAAAAACAAGCTACTTCCCATTTCTGAGTGGCTTCCGAGCCATTCTCTCCAAACAAGTCTAATATCTGGTGGTTTGCTTTATTTATTCTTCTATTGTGTTATACATAAAGGGCCTCTGAACACCTCTGATTGCAC
This sequence comes from Jacana jacana, assembly GCA_013400555.1. Lineage (NCBI taxonomy): Eukaryota > Metazoa > Chordata > Aves > Charadriiformes > Jacanidae > Jacana > Jacana jacana. The sequence continues at coordinate 103,229 of VZTM01030231.1, forward strand.
TGGAAGTTTTAGAAACAGGGATTTGCACTTTTTTCTGTGCCTATAGAGGGCAATCAGTCTTTTCAGCACTACAGTTCAAGTCATTACAATGCAAATATTAATTTTTAGTAGTAATGAAGTGAATCAGAATCATCCCGATATCTGCAAAAGCCTTCGAGGACCAAGGAAAATGTTAAACACGGATATTCAAACAAAGGAAAATCCGCTGGGTAAATGAGAATAGCTGGCGGTGTAATGCATGGGTGGCCAACCTCAGTATCTATCTCAAGCAATGCTGGTGCTCCTCTGGTGTATCAGACCCAGCACCTCTAAACCAAAGCACTGATTTTCAACCGCTAATTCACATTTTCGCTAGTTAGCTACAGGGAAAGACCCAACTGAACCTCTCCGACTGCAGACAGTCCGGAAGAACTCTGCTTTTAGAACCCATCTGCAGCTGGCTGGCCAACCAGTGGGACAGGAAGGTGGACAGGACAAAGGATCCCATTCCACAGGGACTTAAGTTCCACTAGTATTGCTACTTTCAAAAAAACTTTTCCTTTCTTAACTTCTGTGAGTCAGAAACGGTCTGTGGAGCTCACATATCCCTTTTTTCTACCTTTCAATGGATCCATCTTCCCAGAAGACCTCTGTGAACTCCCACCACCCAGAACCTGTCAAGCTGACTGCACCTTGGGGATCTCAGCTAACATCTGTGGTGCTGTGGGAGCCAGGGGAGACACACAAAAAATAAAATAAAAGAAATCTCCAAAATCCTCTTCAAAGAGAACCATTTCAAGTAGGGAGGCAGGTCCTTGTACAAAAGCCAAAAGCCACAGAGGACAAAATGTGTCCTTCAAACAGAAATACTCTGACAAGCCCCCTCCAACCACAAAGTGTGACAGGCACAAGCAGCAATTTACAAGCGCGCAATTAGTGTTACCCTAATTCATGGCACCCTAGCTCTTCCTGAATGGCACAGACTTCAAAGGTGATAAGAAATATTCATAGTAAGAAAGTACCCGGCACTCCTGCCTGGATGGCAAAGGAGGAAACATCCCTTTTACTTCACAATCCAGGGAGCTGAAAAAACTGGGAGGAAGACTTTTACTCATGGAGAAAATGCTCTCCAAGCAGGGGTAAGCAATGAAAGCTTCCTGGTCCCATTGCACACCCACCCTTCCCTCACCAGGCACAGCTCATCTGTGAAGATGGCACCTCAGAAAGGGACTGTCACTCACCCCACAATGGGGCTCCAAATAGGCCCAATGGCAAGAAAGCATTTGAGATACACTAGTTACATTGAAGGAACTTTGGAAATTACATCTGAAGCGGTGAGGGCTTGCTTGACCAAATAACACAGTCACACTGTTTAGTTCCTTAGACCATGGGGCTTTGATACTCTACGAGGACACAACTTGGCCAAGAGTCCCACTATTGCTGTAACAGACCCATCTTAGTGTCAATCCTGTTGGTCCAGCATGGGGTCTGCTGTGCAAATAAGTGACCAATATGAGATTGTGCAATGGCCTGAGAGCCTGAGGGCCAAGTGCCACCAATTTTTCATAGCACGTGGAAATGATTCAAGAGAAGTAGAGACATGGTAACAGGAAAACAAACAAACAAAAAGACTCAGTTTCATGATCCCACTGATGCAAAGGCCACAGTGTGAGCTGCACCAAATGATTAAACACTAGAGAATCCAGAGGGGAGACAGGTATTATAGCAACACTCTCACCACGGAAAAAGCACTGGTCAGAGCTTGCACCGTGTTAGACACAGCACAGCCCGAACACAAGGCATGCAGCACATAAAGAGATGCTACTGAAATGCTCATGCTTTTGAAATTACTTTTCTTTCCAGGTTTAACAGGCAACACCATGGCCCCATGTGGAGCTGCAGCCTGTGTAGGCAGATGTGCCGGTTTCCTTTGGATCAGGTTCAGTTCATCCTGGAGCTGGCATGGGTGGTTGCTTTCACATCTCTGCAGCTCCAAGGCCAAAGGCTTTAAAGCATCTTCCTGCCACAAAAATGCCACAGAACCACCTGCCTTAGAGCAAGGCAGCCCAAAACAGAGGCCAGATGTACACATGCAGGGCCAAGGTGCACACATAAGCAGAGCCATAGTTCTGCTGCATATTGCAGGACTCATGCAGGACTAAATGCACAGAGAGGAAAATCCACTTGGATCTAGATCACTACAGAAAGACCTAAGAAAGATCCCACATCTCTCTCCCCCATTCCTGAGGAGTACCTCAGGAGTGGCTGTGGTGCACCAGCCTCAGCTGAGGAGCTCTAGTGGTGCTAGAGCAATTCACAGACCCAGCACGAAGCTGGGCTGGTTGAGGCTGAGCCCAGGCTTTGCCTATTCCTGACAGACCTCAGTGAAATTATCCACACCTGCAAAAGTAAAAGCCAACTATCCCTTCTTCACTGCAGTCTTTGCCTGAACTCTACTTTTGTGTCTCCCACAGGAAGCCCTCCTCCCTCCTTCAATGAAAAATACTCATTTCAGAAAGCAGACTCCAGTTTAGCGGATACAATGGATTCTTAAATTAGAAAGAAAATGGGCTCTTCCAGATTAAAGCTCTATTTGTTTCCACAGACGTGATGGTATAAGTTATAAAACTGAGCTCCCCTCCCACAGGGTTGAACCTCATCATACAATGGATCACACCCAGTAGCCCTCCAGTAACAATATTTCTTTCCACTTCTTTCTCTAATTGATTTACCCTATCCCCAGCCTCTCTGACTCCCATTCCTCTCTGCCATTTTCTCACTTTTACTCATTCCTCTCATTTTTCCAGGCAAACAGCTCTGGACTTTGGCTGAACCTGATGGCTCCAAAGCCTGGCACCACCACAGCAGCTGAGGATGAGGGGCTGTTGCAGCCTGGCCAGTGGCTGAAGTGCAAAGCACTATGAGCATCCCTCACCATGCACCAGGTTTTTACCATCAGCTACTCAAAACCAGCCCTTTCCCCATGCCCTGAGACCACGAAAGCCACAGAGATAGCGGCCAAAAAAGGCCAGAGTGCTGCAATCCCTCCACCACCACATCCCCATAATCCTCATGGACAGCCAGGACAGTGATTTCATTCACGGTGCACAACCGTCTGCCCCCATGATCCTGTAAATCTCTGTGCCCTGCCTCAGCCACAGCATGTGATAGGTTCAGATTTATCTGCCTCTCTAGAGAAATAAGAGATTAAAAGAACGTTTACAGTCCCATGAAAGCACTGAGTCACAGGCACTCCATTCAATGAATATGAGACATTATTATCACATTACCAACTCTTGGGATTTTATCTAGTTTCCCAGTAGCTGCTGTTTTTCTTAAAGCCTCTTCTCCCAGGGTCACAGGTTTATATGAAAATCCTCATTTTGTTTTGTTTTTTGTTTGGGTGTTTGTTTTGGTTTATTTTCTTTAAGAGCACACTGCAAAGCTCAGGAAAAAACTTGAAATCTGAAAGTATGAGAAGACAATGGAAAGAACATGCACTTCTTTTTTTGGCCTTTTTATGATTTATTTTTCCCTCAAACCACTCACTCAACTGACAAAGAGTTAGAACATCTAAATAAGCCACTCCTCAGAAACACCTTAATGTACCCTGTGGGTACCCTTGCCCTTCCCAGACACAAGGGAAGGTATAAGAGGCACTAACAAAGGGTGAATGGGTCAAGACCATGCTTCCAGCCACCAGTGAGTGTGTACTGTGGCATTACTTGAAAATAATACATAAAGCATGATCATAGAATAGTTCAGGTTGCAAGGGACCCTTAAAGGCCACCTAGTCAACCTCCCTGCAATAAACAGGAGCATCTTCAACTAAACCAGGTTGCTCAGAGCCCTGTCCAACCTGACCTGCTGCCATCAGTAACAGGACCCAAGACAGGTAATAGCATCAACTCATGTTCTTATTTAAAAAAATAATAATTAGAAAAAAAACGGGTTTTAATGGTTTGTCGTTGTTGTTGTTTTTAATAATTCAGGATCACCAGCAACCCGTTGACGCTTCTACTAGAGAATTCCCACTGGACCCCATCAACATCTAAACAACAGAGGTTCAATTTTCTCATATGTGAAGTGCAGAATAGCATATTAAACAGCTTTATAAAACAGTTTAAAAACGTTGGGATAAATCTGCTAAGTCACAACATTCTCATTGTGGCAACTATTTTAGTTATTAAAAATTTATCCCCTTCCCAGGATTGGAATGAATGAAAATGGTTCCCAAAATGGAATTATAGCTGGAACAAAGCTGGACTTTTCTTGTCGCTCCATTATGAAATAAACCAAAATATCAGGATCTCATAAAAACATAAATTTACTAAACAAGTAATTCAGGATGGTCAAAACTTTATATCCAGATACTATATACACATTTAAGGTCTGCAAGGTTTGAAAAGGTAAACAGCATATTGCAAAAATATAGAAACCTTACAAAATTGATATTCTCCTTAGTTTTAAAGATGTCACATATATGATGCAATATTTATATGCTACAAAAGTCTTATCATATAAGTGTTACAACTATGTCACAAAGGTCTCAATGACACAGTCAAAATGAGATGTCTTTATATCAAAATAACGTGGAAGGCTAAAACAATTTGTTTAGACTTCACCCATCAAAATAATTTGTCAAAAGCGACATGTTCTCACAAAATATTTCCATTTTGATAAAACGGCATTTTGACAGAAAACGTTTGAATCCAAACATTTTCATTTGGCTTGCTGAACTGCGTACTTCCCTGTGAACCAGACTGGATGTGGCAAGGGAACAGGGGAGTGAGCACTGTCCTTGCACTGGGATCCCCCTGTGTCCCTACACAAAGGGCTTAGGCTGTGTCTACAATGCTTTTGAGACATCCCCAAGTCCTTCAAGACAAGGAACCTCCTCTGCTGCATGCCCTAGTACAAGATCCCCCATTAGGAATTTCCAAAATAAAATAAATTCAAGATAACTTCAAAAAAAAGCCACTTAGTGATTTACCAGCATTTTCTATAAAAATGACTGTTCGGTTTGGATTCTTTTGTGGGCTGCCTGGAAAAAGCCAAATGAGGCTGGAGACATCTTCAAACAACTTTCTTACTTAAAACTTCAAACAGTCTTCTGTTCTCACACCAGCAGAATTCTGTGGCTTGAATCGGATCACAAAGTAATGAAAACGCAGTGCAAAAAAGAAAGGAAAAAAAAAAAATAAAAGTGCATCAAAAGCCGTTGATCTGATTTCCTGACGATGTAGCCATAAATATCAAGAGATATCAACTTCAGAGCTCAGGCATCACCTTCCATACACCTGTCTTAAATATGGAAAGCCTTCAAAGAAAAAATTATATATAGGGGATTTTCATAGAAACTAGAAGTTATAAGCAACTGTCCATCAAAGAATACATGCGCCCAAAATGCATTCCTGGAGTCAGTGGTACACTCTGCTCCTATTCATATGAATTTACAGCAGGCTAATAAGCAGATGTTAGAAGGAAGTGTGATATCTGTAGGAGAAGGAGTAGTTCTGGCATACTTGTCAGAGGATGCTGCTTTAAGCTATCGATTGATCTACTACCTCTTATAACTCTGAATTACCTGCTGGTTTTTTTAATAAATAAATAAAATTGAAAGTGTGTAAACTTCAAATTAATCATGTTTAGCCCACATGAGCTACTTCATTTAATAGTACTCTGCATGATTTTTAACGATCTTTAAAATACTTAGTGACCTGTGGTTTTTCAGGCTACCCAAAACACCCTGATCCCGTTCCTAAAAGAAGGCTGCCCGTGCTGCTCTTCTTATGGTCTTGAGCCAAGAACAGGTTAATGCACAGGCTTTGACCCTTGCATACACAATTCTGCACGCAAGAGCACCCCTTGATTAGCAAAACTAAAAAGAAGTGAGACCAAAGAAAGGCCTGAACACACGCTTTAGGTTTTCACCTGAAGAATTCCCTTACAGTTTTTCCTATGCAATTACACTGAATTTTAGTACAATGCAGCCGTTATCCTTCCTGCTGTCATCCAGGGTTTCTAGAAATGATCCACTTATATTTTCTCAGTGAAAATCAGCAAGTCCACATGCAAAAAATTGTCTCATTGTCCACAGGAGACTTTACTTCCCAACATCCTTTGAGTCCTTCACAGACATACACACTGCTCCCTTTGGGTTTCTCTACTCCTTAATTAACTGTTATCTTTTTAACAATAGAAAAGCAGCAGGTGGTTTGGGAATTGCTTTTCACTTCTTGAAGCCTGCTCTGGCCCATGCTACATCTCCAACCCAGCTGTGGGAACCACAGACAGAGAAGGAAAGGATGTGGGGAAGAAAAGTGTGTGTTTGTGCAACCAGGATGAGTGGATGTTATCTTGACAGGATGAGGGGTAATGGTTTTAAACTGAAAGAGGGGAGATTTACATTACATAGTAGAAATAAATTCTTTACTCTGAGGGTTGTGAAACATTGGAACTGGGTTGCCCAGAGATGCTGTGGATACGCCATGCCTGGAAGTGTTCAAGGCCAGGCTGGATGGGGCTTTGAGAAACCTGGTCTGGTGGGAGGTGTCCCTGTCATGGCAGGGGTGTTGGAACTGGATGATCTTGGAGGTTCCTTCCAACGCAAACCATTCTATGATTCTATTATAATGAAGTTACCTTTTTGTACAATGCAAGATCCTGTAGTGATCCTCACCAATAACTCACTGCAGCTCAGGAAGCCTGGCAAGACACTTTTCCAAGTGAAAAATAACTGCCGGGGGGGTCACCACCAGCAACTGCTGAGGCACTTCCATGCAGTAGGTTCAGCTGTCCTCACCTCAAACACAACATTATGGAAGCAAACTCGCTTTTCTTAAGAGCCCACCGCTATGGCTTTCTACTTACTGTTCCAAGACCAGAAGAGAAATTTGCCTAATAAATCCCAACAGCGTGGTGACCTGTGCACCATTAGCCTGCCTTGATTGACTGAGTACAACGGCCTCAGGTACCCATCCTGTGTGCACACTGCAGTAAATGATCTACTCATAAGTACTGTGATTAATTACTTCCCTTCAGTTAAAGTCAATACTCTACTTGCACTGGATTATTTAAAATAAAAAAAAAATAAATTTAAAAAGCGATAAAAAGGAGAGGTGTGCTGATAATGGGAAGCAGCTCTGCTCTATCTTGGTGGCATTATCTATCAATTGCGATCAGATTATGTAGATAAAGAACAGCAGCAAATTTATCAGCTCTATTCGCACTTGTCATATCCCTTCGCTGTAAGAAGACTTCACATAAGCACAGCCAGGGACCAGAGAGATGCAGCACCACTCTCCCTGGGGATTAGAGGAACTGGGGAGGAAGGAGAGCAAGATGCAGGTGGGAGACGGCAAAGGAGGAGGGAAGTTCATCTTTTCCCACACTCAGCCTCGCAGAAGGTGCAACCAATTCATTCACCTGGTCTGTCAACAGAACTGTTGAGAGTCACCCAGTCACCTGCAGCCACTCAGCATCAACAGGGTGGTATTCAAGGACAAAGCATTCAACTTTTCAGAGCATTAACCATACATACCCCTTTTTATTTATTTTTAAATATATTTTTTTACGTTCTTTTCACCCGGAATACAACTCTGAAACCATGCCATCCAGACTAGGTACCAAATGACAGAAACATCCCCATTAGTCCACCATGCAATGGACAAGCAGCCACCTGGCAACTCACTCAGGAATGCAAAAGATCCTCCAGACATAAGCATTCTCACTTGGGTCAGTTATCTGGTCTCTTCTTTCTGCAGGCATAGAATCATAGAATCATAGAATCATTTAGGTTGGAAGAGACCCCTGGGATCATCAAGTCCAACCATCAGCCCTACTCTACAAGTTCTCCCCTACACTAGATCCCTCAACACCTCATCTAATCTGCTCTTAAACACAGTCAGGGAGGGTGACTCCACCACCTCCCTGGGCAGCTGATTCCACTGGCTGACCACTCTCTCCGTGAAAAATTTTTTCCTCATGTCCAGCCTAACCCTACCCTGCTGCAGCTTGCAGCCATTCCCTCTTGTTCTGTCGCTCATTGCCCGTGAGAAGAGACCAGCACCAATATCTCTACAGTGCCCTTTCAAGCAGATGTAGAGAGTGATGAGGTCTCCCCTCAGCCTCCTCTTCTTCAGACTAAACAACCCCAACTCCCTCAATCGATCCTCATAAGCCTTGTTTTCCANGATTCTGCTATTGCATCCAATGGGGTAAGAAAGGGATGACTTTACTCTTGGCTACCTCCGTGATAAATTATGGGGAATCTGATGCATCACAACAAAGGTCATGCTGTTTCACATACAGCAAGCAGATCTTGCTTCTGCAAAATTTCTTACCTAAACAGAGACTGTAGATTTATTGTGCATAGCACTAACATTGCTCCCTGCCCAATTCAATTTTAGGTACAAGGTAACTAAATCTCATTGTCATCAACAACGGTATTAGAAATGACGGAGCAATGGCTGCCTCAAATGGTCTCAGACCTGTACACACACACAGACAGATTTCCTGGAAGGTATTTCCAAAAGCCAGGCAATGCCCAGCTTTCGAAACCTCTGAACAAACCATATAACCATGGGGGATCTTCCATCATTAGTATCAATGTCCATTAGGGTGGCGGCTCACTGTGAAAATGAGCATCTGAACTCCACGGCTCTCGCCACTTAACCCCAAGCCTCCTCGTCCGTTCCTTGATTATTTTTCTCCTCCGCCTGCATTAAGCGCCACGCTCAATGCACAGAAGAGATGCATCATGCATGATGAGAGCTTAGACTCCCAATCTTCAGACCCAGGAGTCTTAATGAACACCTTGTTCAAATGAGCAATTCAGGAGCGTTCAGGGCCGGGGAGAGGGTGGCGGGGGGGAACCTGGTATTTTGATTGTCATTTCTAAATCCATTTCTATCCCATAGAGATAATAATAATAAAAAAATATTCTAAGAGTTCTTTTTTAATAGGCAAAATCAGCACCTTAACCAAAATGTCCAGAAGCAGCCCAGGTCACAGACCTCAGGATGGGACTGCAGGAAATGGGTTATATGTGAGGCTATATGAGATACAGGTACGTACACCAGATTCCCTGCACAAAACTGCATTTGGCAGGAACCTGAACAGCTATTTGCTTCCAAAATGTAGTTCCTCTGGGTGAAAAACCAAGAAAGCATTTAGTCATCTTTGCAGGCACAGAAATCCGCCGTCGCAGGTAGACAGAGATGCACAGACGCTTCATAAAACCCTGATTTAAAATTTTTCAGAGCCACGGGGGAGGGCATACGTGTGCTGCTTGCCCATCACCACCCTAGTACAGCCCACAGATAGCACTTCATATTGCTCCCTATGTACTAGTTCCAGGAGAGAAATGCAGAAAGAAGAAAAAGGTATAACTACAAAGTAAAATGCAGGAAATCCTGGATAAATCTCTATGTGAGTTAGCATCCACAGCCACAACTGTTGCAAAACCATCAGCTTGGTTCATACCCTCCATTGATACCCCTGACCACTGCTGGGCATACACTGGACTGTGCCAATAGTTGCTATCAATTAGTCTGGGGGTATTTCACGTAATACTGCATTGCCCCAGATCCCCCTGATGCCAGAAAGTGGAGCTAGGGGAGAAAAGGAGGTCTGAAGATTACCTGATCCAGATCCAAAAGCCAAACCCTCTCCCCTTGGCTTGCCTTCGCGAATGGACATCAGAAGCACTTACATGCCCCATCTGTTTGGGATCTCTCACAGGCCAGCCCCATAGAGTCTGCGGCATAACAACATCCAGAAGATATGGGACATTCTGTAAGGGGATGTCATTGCCATATAAATATTGTGCCCAAGGCTCTGACCTCATACCTCCAAGCCTCATCCAATTATCTCACATACTAAGTGCCTTTTTGCACTTCTAAATCCCACAGTCGCTTTCTGAAGGCTATTCCTTGGAGACAGGTCTGTAAAACGCAGCAAATTTGCAGCAGCACCATGTTCTTATATAAAGCATGAACCAGTTCACTGCACAATTACCTTTTTTTTTTTTTTTTCCCCCCCTGGCAATGCCAACAGCCTACAGGAAATACTCACTACGAACAAAAGGACCAAAACATAGAAGACATATTGAGGAACCCGACATCCAAGAATTCTACTCTGGGTTTGGTGTTCTTTTCATTTTCCATCTTCTACAGAAAAATAAGAATTAGTTGAGATGATGATTGCACTATATTGTATGTGTTGTATTGTTTAATACACCACAGAAGAGGCATTAAGACAACTCTTTCTTAGCTCTGGGGGGAAACATCCATTTAAAAAAAAAAAAAACAAAACAAAACCAAATCACCAAAAAAAAAAAATAATGCAAGTTTTGGTTAATGGTTAAAGAGTTTTCTTCTGTTACCAAATTCACCAGATACGGATGAGCCCCAGAAAATAGCCAAAAGCACATTTTTCACTTTTTCTGCCTGTAGATAAGACACTCCAAGTCTAGATTCATTTCATCCTACACAACCTAACTGAAATTTAACCATCTAGTTTCACATTATCTGAGATTATGAGGTGCAATGGCTAGAGGCAGATGAAACACGTTCCTGGCTGGATGGCCACAGAACAGCAGTCTCAAACTACGTCTTCTTTAGAAGACAAAAGCAGTGATCCGAATGAAAAATCAAGCCATCGCCAGTTTCAGCCTGGACTTCCAGTCCAAGGACAAAGTTGCACCTCAGAGATGAGAGGCAGAGGGATACACTGGGGGAAAACTCTGCCAGGACTCAAGTGGGAGGCTGGTGCCACGATGCTCAAATTGGTGAGGAACAGTGCTGTAAGGTACTGTTTTAGTCCTAAAGCAGGACACACTAGATCTAGTTTTAAGGGTTTGCCTATGGTTATTCCCAAATCTCACTGCTCATACCCACAGTGTGGGGAAATACCATAAATCTAACCATCCCCATGGCCCAAGAGTGAGCCAACACGCTGCCGAATTATCATGGAAATAGACAACAAGCCTCATTTACCATGACATCACCTTCTGACACCCCACAAAGCAGAAACATACTTTTTTTTTAAAGGAAAAAAAGAAAAAAAGCAAAACTCATTTTGTGCTTTGCAGAATGTTCTGTAATTAATCAGGATTGTATTGCCAGCTTCTAATGATCGAATCCCATTTAATCATTTCAGAGACTCTCAGTTGCGTGACGTAAGCACCACAAATCAGAACCTACAGGGGCCTTATGAGCATTCATCATGCATCCTTCCCGAAATTAATGGTACAGTCTAAGCACAGCTAGGCCCCATGAGGTGCTTAACATCCTATGCACAAGATGTAAATTCATAATCATCAACGCAACACCATCAAAGAAATACTCCATCAAGGCTAATTTTGCGCTTGCTAAACATGTGTTTTCCTCACTTGAAACAAGAAAAGGGGTTAAACTACAAATCCCAGGATCAAAAACATCCCTCAAACTTTGAAGAGTTTAGATCTGAATCAGAGATCAACATAGAACATTATGCAAGGCCTTCATCTGAAATGAGAATAACAACGTGTTGCAGGATTTGAAATGCCAGCAGCTTTTCCACAGTGCTCCAAACCTTCTTTGAATTTTAAAACTTCATTTTCTCCATCACTACAGGACATGCTGACTGGAGATGATGAACCCAAATGCTAAACAGAAGGGTCCAAAATCTTAGTGCAGAGATATGGTTCATTCAGCTGATTTGTGAGCTCTTAATCTTATCTTCAGCACACCGTGTTTCCTCCAAGGATTTTTTTGGCTTCTTTGTTTCTAAATAAATTTTGTAGATGTTCTACAAGAAAGAGGGCTTCTAAATGGAGCCACCTCCTGTGGTCCAGGCTGACAAGCTCAAGAACAATAGCAGAATGGTCCAAAGCAAAGTAACACCCTATGGAAAAGGTAGCCTCAGTAGTCAAATGCCCAGAGTATAGATGCTTCACGTGGCCAAGACTCCTCAGTGACCTTTCCAGGGCTGCTTAGGATGGGACAATTTCAGGATTTACGTCTTGCCTCTTTAGGCTCTATACTCATTATGACACAGATTCTTCAGTAAAACTTAGTACAATAAATAGCAGGATGGTTTCCTGAGTTTGGAACAGCTTGCTGCAGATGCATCCTCTAGATCATCTCCAGCACTTTAGGAAGTAGCTGCATTTTTACACCACAACCTAAGATTGCTGACTTTCCCTTATTTCTTTATCCATTCTCAAGAGTGACACTGTGAGAAAAAGCTTTTCTTGCTACAAACACAGGAGGTAGATGCTCTGCGTCACAAGACAAAATAAACCATCAATCAGGAAGAGTTTCAGCATGGCCTTAAGCTTATTTGCTCATTCCTTTGTTTTTCTTTTATTACCAAAATCAAATAGGAATATGAGCACACACAACCAGACATAGAAACAAAACAACTGGGAATTCAGAGCAAAAGCTTTCCAATGGCATGCAAAGGGTCCAGCATTGACCCAGAATTTGGAATCTGGGTGAGAGAAATTGATTTTTAATTGTCACCAGGAAAATGCTTTATAGGAACATCACTTGAATCCCTGCACTGCGTAACAGCTACTTCCATGGGCTCCAGGAGCATATGGTCTGCTTCAGGAAGCAAGCCCCTTCCATGGTGACTGGGAGCCCACATTATCATACATAATGAGGGAAAAATCAAGTGCAAGTCACAGCTGGCTCGGAATCATGCTGGCACTTGCATCTGCCACTAGCAGCTTCCCAAGCTCCCTATATGCATGCTCCTCCTGAGCAAAATCTGAGGTGCCCCTAGGTGAATCTAAAGGAATGCTCTGCTGAGAACATGACACTAGACACATTGGCTTGTCCTTGGCCTAAAAGAGCACAGAAAATGCTCTCATGTCTGCTCAGCTCTAATAGACACAATTTAATCTTCAATCTCATCAAAAAAGGTTCACTGGAGAAGCATTCAACATGCTCTGGATCAAGTCCCTTCTGTTGTTGACTATTCCCAGCCCCTACAGCAATGCACAAAAAATCAGCTCCTTCTCTGATATATAAGCCCAAAACTGCACCTGACTTAGAATATGAATGCTAGAGGGTTTTTTAAAGTCTCCACAGATGTCTCCAATGGTGATTATTAAGGTATGTTGATGTTTTACTTATTAAATCACCATATTAACTACCTAGGCCTAGTCTTACAGTTGAGACGGTATTTCCATTCCAAAACTCCTCTGGGAGAAATTAAGGGAGACGGGGGAAGGGAAATTATATGCAGTTACCAATAACAGCTACTTACAATCTCTCAATTATTATTTTTCAAGAACATTTTATAAAAACACACACTCAGCTGGACATCAGTTAAGTTGACCGTTTGGAAAATAAATAAATAAATAGTTGTTTACAAGCACTGCCAGGCTTTCAGCCTTTAAATTTCCCCATTTTTCTGTGGTTTCTGGGCTTTCTAGTTCCACAGCATCACAGCATATGCCCCAGGAGGCATCTGAGTGTGGAAGAACAACTCAAAACAGGTACTGCTGGATATTCAAGGTGTGGACACCTCCACAGTCATGACGGAGGCACACAGCTTGAGGTTTTTTTGCTTGAATTAAGGACATTGCTCCTCAATGACATCTCAAAGTCAGAGAGCTCAACCGTTAGACGTTTTGTTTTGCATTCACATGGTTTGCACCCAAATAGTTGGATGAAGTCAAATGGTGGCTCAACACAGAGCCCCAGGGCCAGTACTTATCAACCAAATTTTTATTAGGAGCCTCATTGGGTCTTTAATTGTAAAATAATTTATAACCTTCCATCCCTTCACAATGAAATGTGTTAAGAGGAGGATTTTTCTAGTCTGTGCAATGGATGGAAGGGGTTTTTTGCAACAATCATCAAAGCTGCCTTGCAAAAATCCACCCCATTCCACCTGCTGCCAAAGAACAAGGAAATCTCAGGAAATCTCTACTCACAGAAAAGCCAGATGTCTGCCCACAGCCTTCTCCTGCAATATTTCCCTGGAAATACAACTTCTCATTCACAGTCTCTGCCTCACTCTGCAATTACTCCTTTCCTCACGTATCTTTGTTCCTCCAACACAACTCACACTAAATGTCAACTCCAAAGCCAATGGTTTAGTCACAGCAGCAGCTGCAGTGTTAACCTGCTGAGTGTGACCAGAATTGTGAGCAGCAGAAGGCGAAGCCATGGGGTCTCAACTGCTCATCTTAAGCTTTTTGAGCACCCTGAACACAGCTTGAGTCCTGACAAAAAGTGCTTTCCTTGCAGCAGGTTGGGGGGCCGCAGCTGAAATTGGTTCTACCAACACTGCAGGATGGGTTAGCCAACTACTGCAGCTCAGTGCTACCGCAAGGAGTTCTGGTCCATCGATCTTTGCCAAAGATGAACCCTTTGGCTAGGCAAAGGGCTTGGGCTTTGATCCGTACAGACACGATCTCACACATTGCCTAATAACACTAAAAAAAAAAAAAAATAATTCAAACTAAATATGGCTCTACATGGTTTTGGACAAGCAAAACTTCCTTAGTTTCTAATACACCCCTTCTTTTTTGTCACTGCCCCTAGGGTGGCACAAACTTTATAGGAACATACTCCATCCAGCCAAGAGGAATAAATTTTGGTTCCCAAAGCTGCCCGCTACAAAAACAAGTGCTTCCAGATCAGTGGTTGAGGGGAAGAAGGAAGAAAAAGAAGGGGGAAAAAAAGCACCTTTATTCCTTTTTCACAGCTGAGAAATGCTCCATTCCAGCGTCTGTGTCCAACCCCACCACCCCATGCAAAGGTGCATTGGTGTCCCAGTCTGAGCGGATCCTCAGCTCATTGAGCAGCCCAGCACACAGATGCCTTTCCAAAGTTAGCTCTACCCCTCCTACCACCCTTGTTTTACCTCCCTTCTGTGTCGTATTTGCTTTTCATTCGCGTGGTCCGGCTGTGAAAGAATCAATTGGCTACAGTCCTGCTGTTCCCAAGGAAAAAATCAGGTCTCTGAGGAGTTTTTTTGTAAAAGTATTGCAAATCCATGGAGCACAAAGCTAATATATATCCTGGTCTCTTCCTGGCCATTTTTTTTGACAGTGAATCATAAAGCTGTGACACAAGTGCACCCAAGCCCCAGCTTTGCCAATAGCCTGAGCTGGAGGTGCATTTCAATCTCCCTTCATAAATTTGTGCAGCAAATCAGTGTAGAAGAGTGCAAGCCTCACTGGGGCCAGGCGGCAGGGCACTTCTGGTTAGTTCCCAGTCCTTCAAGCAGCAGCAAACTGGGTGCTGAAGGCTTCCAGAACTCAAAAGGTGCCTGCTTGCTTATATTTAGAAATGACCAACGCACTCAAGTGATCTCACTGCAGGAAAATGAAAACCTCAGCTGGGGTCCCATAACACCTACAGCTGGGTTGGTAGAGGATGGTTAGCTCCTCAAGCTGTAGGGTAAGAAAAAAGTCAGACTCTGCTTTCTGCCTTGAAAACCCAGATACGCACCACAGGAGCAGGAAGGAACGACTCATTCTTTGATATTCAGGCATCTTCCAAACAGGGGAACAGGTATCAGGAGAAAACAAACAGATCTGCGTACAGTGCTGTGTACAGAAATGAACTAATATCAAGCTTGACTGAAAAAGTTGATTAAATTAGTTTAATTTAAAAGCCCAAACAAACCCTGAAGGAGGTTCTTTGTTTATTGCTTTTTACCGACAGTACACGTTACTGAAGAAGCACCATGTGGGCATGAAATATTTATTCATTAAATCTTTCATAAAGCTCCATGCTATTGGCTTCTCTCAGGATATATTTATAACTTGTCAAAGTCAACGAAAATCACTGCTTTTCTTTCCCCTACCTCCATCCCCTTCCAGACTGTTTATAAAAGGATTACGCTTTCAGTTTTCATTGCAATAAGCCTGATCCTCAGCTCCACTGTTGCTTGTACACAAGGTGTTGCTTCCTTAATCATAACAGGATAGCTGTAGTTAAAATAGTTCAGCCTTCCCCATACCACCCAAAAGGGACCGGTACAGTGCCGTAAACCATCCTGCTGCTTTACCGTGTTCCTGCCACGGGAACACCAATGTTGTTCATTTGATGGAGGAAGGCACCATGCACCAGTAACAATACATGGAAATAAAAGTCAGGACAGACAGTTCACCCAAGCAAGGGAAAAGTAGGCAGAATGCGCATTTATTTTAGTATCCCTGCATCAGAGTCATTAGTTACCAAACCTCATTCCACTGGTGAAACCCCTTCTTGAACCCTTCCCTGGCTGTCAGCCAGCCTAGAGATTAAACCCATGCTCCGAGTTGGGTTAATAACACACCAGCATAAACAGTGCTATATTATCCCCAGTGTTAGCTGTAAAACTATGTAATACTGTTTTACTCTATTTACTGAGTATATAGCTCAGTCCAGGACAGGAATGAGGATAGGTTTTACTTATAAATAGAAAGTATTTTCCACCCATAAGTGTGCAAAAATCCAGGATTTGCATTAGGACCATGAGGGGACAATTATGTCAGTGAAACTGTCATCCCTCTAAGAAGACGCACTGATACCTAATCTGGGTGCAGGCTAAATCTAATTTCCCTGAATAATCCCAAGCAATTAAAAAGAGCACTGCAAAACAGTTGCTGAGCAAGCACTTCAGGTGCACTGCAGGGCCCTGTGTGGTTTTGGTGGCAGCAAGCAGTGTGCATCCCTGCCTTGTTGGACCACACTGTCTGGTCAGACCTGCTCCTGCTTTCCTTACTCCATTTATTTGTGAGAATAAATAAATATAAATACAGCAGAAGCAGGTGTCATTGTCCCTGGAAATTAAGATGCTGCGTATGTTTCTGTTGAAATGGCTTCTTATTGGAAAATTAGGTTTTGATTAAAGCGTGTTCTTTTCTTGCTTTTAATAAACAGAGTCTACTTCATGTGCAAGGTTCGGATTTGTTGCTTGGGTTTTTTTTACTGGAAACCTAAACCACCTTGCATGGCTTTGGTTTTTCAGATGCCTAATCTCAGCAAGGGGGCTGAGCAGGCACAAGAGCACCTCATCAGGCATCAAGGAGAAGATACCTCAGGATGACTTCAAAAAGAGAGACCAAACCCTTGTGAGAGAAAGTCTAACCCAGGCCAAAGTACAAGGAGGGACCAGCATCCACGTATGAATACCATATGGCACTGCTGTAGCTCAAGATAACATGTTAGGTATTTAATCCCAGAAATAACTGTCCTGGCATTTTTGAGAGGAAGAACAACTTCTTTCTAAAGAAAAATATTGACAAGAACAAAGCAGAGGCTTTGCATGTATGGGTTTTGTGAAGGGGAAAAACACCTTTTCTAAGCCATTTCCACCGAAAACTCAACAGAGAAGCAGAAAGATTGACCCCAGCTGATGAGGCTTCCTCCCAGGGGAAACCCTCCCCTTAGATGACAGCCCATGGCCATGTACCTAAACTACAGGGTCTTTGCAGAGCCAAGGCTGGGAGCCTCATGGCAGGTACATTCCCTGAGGATCACCTCCACTGCACTTGCAAAAAACTTCAAACAAATGGACTTATGTTTAACCAAGGATTGATATTTCCCCTTGATAGCCTCCATCATTCATGACAGTCCCAGCTAAAGCCAGAGGAGTGCACACCTCATATTTCCCACTCACACAGTGTTTCTTTATCTGAGTTTCATGACAGAAACTCCAGGATAAATTATTTACTCCCAAGCCCACCTTACAAATCTGCCAGCATCTCACCCCCAAAAGGTTCTCTGCAAGTATGCATCTAAACTTGAAAAATTATATTAAAAGGAAAATCAAAATGGAAAAGGTTGATCTCCCACCCAGCAGACTTGGAGGTACTCAAAAACTCTGCATTTTATAAAGTCTACAACTCAAACTGTTTGCAAAGCCTGTCCTGCTGACCAGGCTGTGCCACCTTTGCACAACAGCTCAACAATTACATTCCCAAAAGACACACAGGAGCCTGTTACACTCAGCTTTTACCCAAAAGGGGCCTCACTTGGCAATATTAAGTCTTTCAAAAGTAGCTAAAGCCAGCAGTAAATCCAAAAGATTTGCAGTTTTACACAGTAGTGAAAAGACCATTTTCCTCATTAAGGCAATGCTATCCTGATGCCACACAAGGAATGGGCTAACTCTTGAATTTTTACATCTCAGACTGAGCCATCTGAATCATGTCAAGGAAGGGAAGGAAAAACTCCCGTGGGTGCTCTAATGAAAATATTTACTTCTTGGGAGTGAGTCTACAAGGGCCTACATGGGTTCAGCAGGGAGATACCAAGCCATGATAAGTTACAGTTATTTCCAGCTGTTGTCAGCTCCCAAGAGACATCAGAGTCAACTGGCATGGCTCCTGCTAGGGGAAATTTCAGTCTAAACACCCCAGGTCTACAGCCAAAACTGGTATTATTTGTACTTCTCCTCTCCTCTTCTCGCCTCTCCTCTCTCATCATTAGGACAGCAAAGAAAAAAATGCTATTTTTTATATGCTCATTAAGTATAATCTGCTAAATGTTCTATGCCAATGCATAAAGCTTCCTACTATGTTAATAGAATATTTAATTGACATTTATTTGCTGACTAGTTATTTATGCTAACGTCACCCCTGCATAATTAATAGTCTGCTAAAGTCGACTTGAAAAGCACACATAAAACACTGTGTTGGAGTCATTTGCAGTATTTAAAATAAAGAAACCTTGCAATTTATTTACATTAGGTTAGTCTAAACTTGGTTTCGATGGAATAAGAGGATAAGGATTAGGCAAAGAAGATATTGAAAAAAAGAAAAAAGCTAAAAAAAATCTATATACTACTTTAGAAATATCCACAGTCTTTGACAGTACAACCTGCCAAAGAAGATTTCCGAGTTTCATTTTACTTGGCTCGAGGGCCCAGTTTTTAGCTGATGTAAAACAGCATAAGCTCAGTGAATGCCTACTGATTTTCTCCAGCCTCAAGCTCTTAGGAAGTAATATTTCAGGTGAGCCTTCCGTGGAAGAGCTAAACCAGGGCCAGATCTGCCCTCAATTATATCAGTAGAAAAGCAAACTCATCTCAGATAAGTCAGTGGAGGCGAGCCAGCTCCTCACAAAGATAAAAGGAGAAGTCCACCCTGCCCATCTGATCCCTCTACCTGCACTATAATCACAGGCCTGTAGGCATAGT
>VZTM01030232.1:21007-33748 GCA_013400555.1 Jacana jacana
AACTTGCTGAGGGTGCGCTCTATCCCACTGCCCATGTCTCCACCCAAGATGTTAAACAGTACTGGTTCCAGTGCCGATCCCTGAGGAACATCACTCGTTACCAACCGCCACTTGGACATTGAGTCGATGACAACCCTTTGAGTGTGGCCATCCTGCCACTTCCTTATCCACTGAGTGGTCCATCTATGAAATCTATGACCATCCAGTTTTGAGACCAGGATGTTGTGAAGATGCGGATGAAAACCTTCCATTGCACTGATGTAATATTTAATATCAGTCCTGGGTAAGCATTGCCTAACACATCATTAAGACCCTGTGGCAAGTCATCCACGAGGAACCTGCATCTGCAATTAAAAAAAAAAAAAAAAAAGAGAGAAAATGTGCATAAGCTGCAGAAAAGATGAGAGAAATAACAATATTTTTTTTAGGTGCATGAGTTGAGATTAGCCATTTTAGCCTCTGTCCTTATTTAGTACAGCTTTTATAATCTGTGGTTTTTTCTGAGCTTTAAACCACAAATACTCAATGCTTTACATAGCAGTTAAAGTTATATTTCTAAGCAGATTTAAAGACATTTCCTTCATAGATCAAGGAAAATCAATATTGGTAGTTCATATTAAATACAAAGGCTTATTCGGTTTTTATAATGTTCACAGAGTTTTATTGTCTGTGTGTGTATTTATGTGAGTAGATTACAGAAAATACAAAAGTAACCAAGAATGATCAGGAAATATTGCCGCTAGCTAAAAAATCATACAATATCTGTTAGGAGAGATTTATATTCTGAAAGTCATGGGTGTTTAAAATGACTTTTCAGTCTCCATGGAGACTTCACTGGGTTAGTTACTGCAGTCAAAGCTTATATATATAAACAAAAGCATGGGTATGATGGCTAGAGGGGAAATCTGAGTTTATCTGAGGTTGTTAAAGGGGTTTTCATACTGTCCACCACAGCAGAACGGTCTTCAGGATCCAGCATATTACTAAGAAAACAAAACCTAATCCTTTCCTCACATTTAAGTTAAGGGTTTAAAATTTAAGTAGTTAGATGTTTGTCCTCATTTTTGCCCTCCCAAAGGAAAGAACTTTCAGGGCTCATAGTACCAAGAAATTTGGGGGATGTTACAAGTTCTTTTGTAAGACTGTCTAAACTGCAACCTTGAGCCAAAGCTTCATTTGTTTTAATTCCAGCTTTATACTTAAATATTTCTCTCTTTCCCAATAAAATCACAAGGAAAATCCAGTTGTCCCAAGAGGCAGAAGGGAACTGTACCAGGGGGTGACAAAACTGCGTCTCTCTTAAAGAAACCAGAAGTTCTGTGCCATACAGCAAACATGGAGGGAATACAGAGTGAGTGTATGATCTGAGGCCTGGCTTCTTTTTAGAGAGGATGGTGAAATGTCAAATGGATGGAAAGGAGATTTTTTTAAAAGAAATAGGTCTGCCAAGTCAGCCAAGGAGAAGCAAAGATGTTTGTCAAGAGTGGTAGTTATGGTGGAAAGTGGGTATATTTCTAGTAGAGAGGGATGGGGAGGTAATTGGGCATCCTTCAGAGCTTTACTCAAGTCATCTTCTGCAGTAGATGAAGGACAGCAGGAAGAGTAGGGATCACAGGGCAGCAGGAGGTGTCTCAGGGACCTGCAGGAACCAGAAAATGCCACTAATGAGAGGAAGCTAAATGAAGCCTGGGGAATGAGGCAGCATGGATCATCCCCCACAGCTTGAGCACCTGTCTTCAGACTGTGAGTGGGATGGAGCAGTAGGGCTCACACACCAAAATCAATGGGAAGCTGCTGCTGCAAGTTTGTCTTTATTTGGTATTTCTGTTATTGATCTTTATTTAATTCATACATCCCCTCATGCTGATTTCTCTCCCTAGTCTCTACTGCAGCTCTTTAAAAATAATTTCTCACTACTCTGTGGGTATCTTCCATGCCCTTTAACATATTGACATCTTCATTTCTGTTGTTCTTAGTTTTTTGCCTGACTCCAGAACACCAACGTCTTCTAAAGACTCCTCTTCCAAAAATGGGTTTATCCCTCTCTTTGCTTAGCTGGTGAAAAGCTTCATAGAGAGGGATAAAGGAGGAAGGGGAAAAGCTTTTGCTAAAAAGGAGAATGCTCAGAGTGAGAGCACTAAATAGGTAAAAGGGGGGTTGGAAAATGTATTTAAACAACTCTTGGAATGGTTCTGTTTTCACTTAAAGTGCACGAGACCCCACTTACAGACCCATAAAAATTGCTGAAAAGTCTCTGAAGCAACTCTCTTGAGTTTCAGTTTGATTTTATATAAAAAACTGCTGAAGTTGTCCCTCCTGACAGCAAAGATTATCTTGAGAATAGTGCAGCAAAAGGTCAAATAAAAGATGTTCTAATATCGATCTGGTACATTCGTAGCACAAAGCTGAAAATGATAATGACAGTCCTTTTTCCAAAAAATCATTTCCTGAGCACTGAAGGGTTAGAATGTGCTTTCACAGCACACTCTGCTTAAAACAGCAGAGAACTCTGCTATCCCAAGAGTAGGTGGGATGGTTTGGAAAAACAGTTATTCCCACTTGCTTGGGCAGCACCCTGCTCTAGAACACAGTCAGTTCTCCCTGAGCGTGGCTGGTAACACACATTGCTTTCTTAGGGAATAATTTCAAGTACTAAGTTCATCCCATCCTCGAATTACAGAAAGGTGATGAAAATAAGGGCTTACTTTAAATTAGTGGGTAGGTTAAGATGGTTCCTATTTCATGAGGTGTGCGAAGTGAAGACAACTGGACGTTTTCTCCCATGTCTCTGTCTTATTATTATATACAGAGGGAGTGTTTCAGTTTCCTTTTATAACTTCCAGACTAAAGATGCCTTATATCTTCGAATCATAGAATGATTAGAGTTGGAAGGGACCTTAAAGGTCATTGAGTTTCAACCCCCGCCGCCATGGGCAGGGACACAACCCACAGGAGCAGGTTGCTCAAGGCACCATCCAGGCTGGTCTTGAGCACCCTCAGGGATGGAGCATCTCCAGTTTCTCCAGGCAACCTGTTCCAGTGTCTCACCACCCTCACAGTAAAGAATTTCTTCCTAATATCTAATCTAAATCTCCCCTCTTTCAATTTAAAGCAATTATCCCCCGTCCTATCTCTACATTCAAAACCCACCTGGACTCATTCCTGTGTGACCTGATCTTTGTGTTCCTGCTCCAGCAGGGGGATTGGGCTGGGTGATCTTTCAAGGTCCCTTCCAATCCCTGATATTCTGTGACTCCCTGATAGAGTCCCTCCCCATCTGTCCTGTAGCCCCCCTTCAGGTAATAGAAGGCTATTATAAGGTCTCCCTGGAGCCTTCTCTTCTCCAGGCTGAACAACCCCAACTCTCTCAGCCTGTCTTCATAGGAGAGGGGCTCCATCCCTCTGATCATCTTTGTGTCCATCTGCTGGCTGGCCAGCCAGTTTATTCCCCAGCCATGGACAGATCCAGCTAGCCTCTGTCTGTGCCCAGCCAGTTAGACAGAACCGGGGGAACATTTTGAAGTGTAAAGTTGCACCATAGATGCATGTTGAATTAAAATGTTACTGTAGAATCCCACAGATTGTGTGGGTCCTCATTACACCTTTATTACATGCAAGTGGGTTTTGCCATTGTAAAGGCAAAGGTCTTCTAGTGTGCAGCAGTCTCACTAAAATACAATATATTGAAACCAGTTTCTAGATTTTCTTTAATAAAGGTGTTGGATGGAGTGAATAAAAATTAAGCTTTACAAGCTGCAAGACTTGTCAAGGCAAATTACAATGTAGGTTCATTCTTATTTACTGGAATGCTTGAATCCTTAGCTGTATGTACATATCCTTTTTTTTTTTTCTATATTTCCTATGTTTATTCACCTGTTATTAGTGCTTTCTTGTAGTGGAGTCAACACTGATCTCTCCTAGATTTGGATGGTCTTGGACAAAAGATCCTGATTTCAATTTTGAAAAAAATTAAGAATCTTCTTGTAGTAAAAGTCACAAGGAGGTGAATGGCATCATAAAGTAACTGTTTTGATATTTAAATCTATTTAAGTTTTTTTTTTTTATTAAATATTATTGATATTAATATTAATTAAAAACTCCAGGAAATGCAGCACTACCTTCACAGTGTGGTAACACTTGAACAAAAAACCCAAACTCAATACATTCTTCTTGACAATCCCATGGAGGGAAATGCTCCTAAACGCAAGTGTTCAGATTCACTTTAGGCATTGCTAAGTCAATCTGTCAATATAGATTTCATTACCTTCCTTTTTACTACATTGCTTTTTGGAGTTCTTTGTTTATCCTGAAGGCACTGTCATACTTTCCTGTGTATACTTAATTGAAAACTATTGATTCGTTACATTCGTTGTTGTCCTTTTTCCCTTTTTTAAAGCCATGGCCAATTTCATATATGTAAGAGCCTGCTGCAGGGAGAGTTGAAGTCTTCCACTCTATTAAAAATGAGATTTTAAATGTCTTTTGCTTATTTTTAGCTATAGCTGAGACCATCAAGGATGAAATCAGCAAATCCTTCATAATTAAGTGCCTGAGAAATATGAATGCTTTGAGTATTGCATATTTAATATTCAGCAGTTAATTAGCATTTTTAGCATTTCTTTTGATTACCATTTCCTTGTGTCTTCTTTTTTTTTTTTCTCTTGTTTGTTTTTTTAAATTAAATTCTGCATTCATAAAAAAAAAATATGAGGAAACTAACGAAGTGGAAAGATAAAATTTCTATTAAAAATTTATATAGAACTTAGTGTGGAGTACATGGTTTGCTTCTAAGCCTTAGCAATGAATATTGCTGGGAATGTCTTTTGGTCTTCCTTAGGGTTTAGAAAGGGGGGGGAAGAAGAAAAAGAGATGGAATATTTGTGTTAAACCTGGTGACTATTTTCTGTTTGTTCTTTGTGCACATAAAGATGAAAACTAGAATATTTGGGGTATGTAGATTATTTCTTCAGGCTTTGGTTTTTGAGGAGATGATTACATCATAAAGAAGAAATAAACATGAGTACAAAGTAAAAGGCCCACATTAAATAGCTATAAGAAGGGGGACTTAAGAGGGTGAATAAAGAAAACCGTGCTTAAAAAGGATAGATAAATGTTTTACTTTTTTTGAAGAAAGAGAATTGAGAAATAAAGTGGTTTTGGTGGGCTTTCATTTGGTCAGCAGCATTGGCTGTACTCATTCCAGCCGTTTTCCATTTTGGGAATCTCCCCATGTCTTCACCGATGGCTGAGGAGCAGCCCACATTTTGTGTTAGCTTGCCATGATACAAAAGAGCGATGTTGCTCAGCCTCCAGACCACAGGAAATTTAAAGCCAGAGCAAGTTGTTGTATTTAGAAGCTGCAGGAATCAGTCTGCTCAGCCAGGGCATGTGCCATGGCTGGCCAGGCTTCCTGGAGCACAGGTGTCCCTGACTTCAACAGCAGAGCTTTAAACCTCCTTGAGAGGATGTTCAAAAATATAAGCCTGTCAAGTTTTTTAAAAATTGCAGACAAATTCTAAGACGAAATGTCATGTTCACAGTAAAAACATGTCAGAATGTATGCCTCCTGGCATATACAAAACTGTGGAGATGAAAAACGAGAATAAAATACACTAGAGCATAGCTTGTTTCTTCCTCCAGACATTTATTGCTTTGTTCAGTGTATTAATTCATTGCAACAGCTAACTCATAATATCCATTTATTTAAACACAATACTATGTAATCATACGTCTGTAATTTAGTGAGTAGGTGGCAAAATACAGTGTAAACTAGAAACAGAACACCAGAGTGTCTGTTGACCAAAGCATATCCAAAGTTTGGTAAAGAAGGCAGAGGCACTGGGTTTCAAAATATCTAAAAATACCTCAGCCAGCCTGTTGCTTCTCGTGGTAATTTAAAGGACATTGTCACTGTGTTCCTTCAGCAAATTTAGGCTTAAAGTAGGTGGCTTATAGGTCAGCATTAATAATGTGTAATTATTTTAGATATACCTCACAAAAATTGCACATCCCAAGTGTTTTATTTTCATTTTGAAATATGTGTGACTGTTAAAGGAGTACCATTTTTCAATATTCAGAATTGCAAAAATAGTTGGGTTTCAGCTCTTCAGCTTAAGCAACTGAGCAGCCTGCCCAGTATGCTTTCCCACATACATTTCAACCTGATTTTTGATGTTGCTGAACTATGACCAAAGAAAAAAAAAAAAAAAAAAAAAAAAAAAAAAAAAAAGATTTAGGGAAGAATGGAACCACAAGCATGAAACTATTAACTTATAAAAAATTTGTGCTTTAGGTAAAATGCAATCTGGGACGATGCACATTGACAGATGTCCTAGGAAGGAAGGTGTTAATCTAGTTAAAACTAGACAGTGTTAATTGGAATAATGGAAGGATATGAAAATGAGGTCTGTGAAATATATTACTTGTACTTGTATGTCAATACAGGAAAATCAAACAACTGGACTTTGAGGGCATTAGGAACTGCAAAGAAATTGTAGCGTAATTGTTGACACTTTGTCCATGTGAATGATTTTTATGATGGATTTTTAAACTCTATTGTAAGAATGTCAATAAGTGTCTGGATCCGAACCCAGTATACACTGAAGAAGGACCTAGAAATAAATGTTCTGATAATAATTTTCAGCTATGATCTGGCAGATATGCGCCTAGCATTTTAAAGAGAAGGACTTCCTTATATATAGGAAGAGAGCACATCCTATCAGGCCTGCAGCTGGCTACATTATTGGGCTGGGCAAGTCAGTTCAAGAATCTTCTCTTATCTCCAGAAGAAATGAATACCAAAGTAAGAACTGGAGGAAAAATATGAAAGTGAAGAAAACATTTTGTTCTCTCTGAAAACTGGCAAAACTTTGTGGTGAAAGGGACTGTTTTATGTTTAATTGTTTTCATACCTTTACCAAGGACTGTGAAGGTCAATAATATACACCCAAAAGTGCTGAGCTTTATGAGAAATTTTCAGAGAAATAAAATCTTGCATTTGGAATGCTGCAAACATATAACCTTTAATGTATTTTCTTGGGAGAAACATACCCTACCACAAAAAAATCCATATGTTTTCCCTGAAAATTACTTTAGAAATGGATATGAAAAATGATAATATGATGTGTACAATGACACATCATGTTAAGAATGACTTAAGAATCACATTATCCCCTGGAGATATAATGGTGTT
This sequence comes from Jacana jacana, assembly GCA_013400555.1. Classification (NCBI taxonomy): domain Eukaryota; kingdom Metazoa; phylum Chordata; class Aves; order Charadriiformes; family Jacanidae; genus Jacana; species Jacana jacana. The sequence goes on from VZTM01030232.1 coordinate 28,200, forward strand.
AATTAACCATAGATTAGGAATGCATCCCAGTCCTATTTTCACAGTATTGCTATATGCAGTTCCCAAATTTTTTTGGCTTTTCCTTCTTCCTGCTCGTTTCCCAGCTTTGTCTTTCTGTGATGCCAAGGAACAGAGAGTAAATTCACCTAAAATAATTCAGATGAGATGATAATTGGTATATGCACTAGGCAGCACTGACTACTTCTGGGATTTGATGTCATGTCTGTGTGATGCTATTTTGCATTGTGTCACTTAGGCATCCAGACTACCTAAAAGGTTTCCTAAATTAGTAACATGTAGTGCTGAACACATGCTCTCCATCTGTATTCATGTGTGTATATCATCCCTACATTAATGATCCTTTCAATTTTCATTTTCCTGTGCCCTGAAGTTTAATAGGATATGATGAGAAAGGTGGATTGATGTAGTTACAGTTACCCTTCTATTGTAATGCACTTGCATTGAAGGTCTTATCAGAACTGAGTGCCAGTTTTAATAGGCTTCATGAAACAATGACATGTAAAATGCCAGTTCTTACGAAAATAAAATAAACCTTTAAAGCTGAAGTCATGGAAGAAAACATAATGCTAAATAGCTGGTGGAACCTTATCTCAGGCTGGCAAGTTCTGTAATAGAATGAGTAGTGGCTTCTTTCCATAAACAACTGTTTGTCTGTGTTCATTAAGTATTTACTGTAAGGAAGATAATACATTGGCAAAAATATTTTTAAGTGTTCACAAGTACTTCAAATACATCAGAAACAAATACTTGTCAAGGAGTTTATCATATCCTTCTACACGTTAGCTTTTCTACTCTCAAGTAACTTTCTCACTTTGAAAGCTTGGAAGTCTAGAGGAAACTAATGCATATAAGCAGCACATAAATACGCAGTGTTGATAGGAAGACCTTTCTGTATGAACTTTGCAAAAAATTCCACCTTAAATCCATACACAGTGGTTAGAAATAGGTCAACACTGAGCATCTTGTTGTTTGATGAAAGAATTCAAACCTGTTTCCAAGGTAACCAATCCCATCCTCTATAAATCTCTGCCATGCTTCCACCTGTTTTGTGAACCTGAATGCTTTTTTCATTTCCTGAGATATAGCTTGAACTTTAACACACACGTGTACACACACACCACATGCTGTTTTCTTTCCACTGTGACAAAGGAGACCAGAAAAGTAAATAGGAGCTGGTTAATTTTTAAATTGCTCATTCAGGTGTCTCAGCAGCACATTTTTAGAGGCATTGTGTTTGGTGCCAAGCAGCACATGAACAAATAGCTCTTACAGGAAAAGCAGATTAATTTTGGATGAATTCCTGGGTATGTGGACGTCAGGTCACAGTAGCCTCCTTTGTTCTCTGCTCTCTACACAAGCTAGGAAGGATACTGTATTTTATAGAGAGTAATGAGGATGTGTCAATAGAGGCAAATGGTACTCAATAATACCATTTAAATCATAAATTGCCATTAAACATTGTCATTAAACATTGCATTAAACAGTTGCTCCACAAGTCTGGTAATATCATGTAAATGTGGAACACTTACTTTAGAGAGCTCAGTTGGCACATTCCACACACTTCTACACATGTTAAAATATTTTCTACAACACATCTGAATTATTTTTTTTTCCTTAATATTATTTTTCTATTGAGAAAGTAAGACAATGGGAGGGTTGGGACACAAAGTGTATGTAGGAGAGCATGAAAGAGTACAGAGTGGAGGGAAGTGATTAAAAAAAGCCTTGCAAAAATATTGTCAGGAAAAAAGCATGGGCATGATATCTGATTAAGAACTTTCTGAATATTGCCTGCTTTTATGGAAAGTTTGTGCAGTTATAATTCAATTTGGTTTTGGTTTATTTAAATATTGACCATACAGACAATTAGAATGTCCTAAATGGGCCTCAAAGTAAAATAAAACAAAGGAATTGCTGGAAGATGGACACTCATCCTGTTCTGATGCAATAAGATATGTATCAAATCTATAGTTCACTTTTAACAGAGGACTTAATAATGATATAAAACATGATCTTCTGTATAATTATCCAGTAGTAATGTTCTGTAGCTACTAATTTATTAATCATATAACCACAGAATCACAGAATTTTAGGGGTTGGAAGGGACCTTGGAAGATCATCTAGTTCAACCCCGCTGCCAAAGCTGGTTCACTCAGAGCAGACTGGATAGGAACGTGTCCAGGCAGGTTTTGAATATCTCTGGAGAAGGAGGCTCCACTCTCTGAGCAGCCTGTTCCAGTGCTCTGTCACTCTCAAAGGAAAGAAGTTTGGGGTATTTTTTATGCTCGGATGGATTTTCTGTGTTTCAGCTTATGTGCATAGCCCCTTGTCCTGTCACTGGGCACCATGGAGAAGAGCCTGACCCTATCCTCCTGACACCTGCCCTTTAGATATTTATAAGCTTAAATTTAGATATTTATATGAGATCCCCTCTCAGTTGTCTCTTCTCTGTGCTGAACAGACCCAGGTCACTCAGGCTTTCCACATAAGAGACATGCTCCATTCCCTTGGCTATCTCCATAGCCCTCCACTGGACTCTTTCCAGTAGTTCCTTGTCCTTGAACTGAGGGTCCCAGAAGTGGACACAGCACTCCAGATGTGGCTTCACCAGGGCAGAGTAGAGGGGTAGGATGACTTCTCTTGACCTGCTAGAGAGGCTCTTTTTAATGCGCCCCAAGAGAACATTGGCCTTCTTAGCCACAAGGGCACATTGCTGGCTCATGGTCAACAAGTTGTCCACTAGGACTTCCAGATCTCCCTCTGCAAAGCTGCTGTCCAGCAGGTCAGCACCCAACATGTACAGGTGTATTCCTCCCCAGGTGTAGGACCTTACACTTGCCCTTGTTGAACTTCATCAGGTTCCCATCTACCTAACTCTCCAGCCTGTCTAGATCTTGCTGTATGGTAGCAAGTTTTGTGTCATCAGCAAACTTGCTGAGGGCGCACTCTGTCCCCTCACCCAGGTCATTGATGGGTATGTTGAACAAGACTGGACCCAGAACTGTCCCTTGGGGAACTCCAGTAGTTACAGGCCTCAGTTGGACTCTGTACCACTGATCACAACCCTCTGAGCTCTGCCACTCACCCAATTCTCAGTCCACCTCACTGTCCACTCATTTAACGCACACTTCCCTAAGCTCATCTATGAGTATGTTATGGGAGACAGTGTCAAAAGCCTTGCTGAAGTCAAGGTATAAAACTTCTCTCTCGTCATCCACTCAGCCAGTCATTCTGTCATAGAAGGCTAACAGATTGGTCAAGCATGATTGCCCCTTAGCGATGACTCCTGATGACCTTTATCTCTTCTACGTGCTTAGGGATGACATCCAGGATGAGCTGTTCCATAACTCACTAGAGTTAATCAAAGAATGTCTAGCTGCCTTCAAGTCATTCATAATATACTTCCCTACAGTCTGATATAAACTTTCTGTTTAGCTTTTGAAATTTTAATTTCTCTGAAAAGTGACCAGTTGTATCATTTAGATAAATCACCCTAATAAAAGCTACCACCTGTGACAGTGTTTCAAACGGAAGAAACAAGTGATTCACCAAATAAAATTCTGCCAAGACCTCCTTCTTCAACTATATCCATGCCTTACATTTACTTTGTAACACCAAGGATCATCTTAAACTTCAATTTAAGAGGGTGTTGAAGTTAGTCTTTCATTGACAGAATTAGAAGAAGAAAACCACTGTCATGAGTGAACTTCAAGGCTTGTGACTCCTTCATGTAACTCTAGTAAAGTTGACTTTAGGAAGCATTTGCATCTGTAATGGAACTTCTGCAGAGTCTCAATGGAGGGTGCACAGTTCAAGGAGAAGCAGTGAAATGGATTCACTTTTCTTTTATGAAAATTGTGAGCGTTTCTCCAACTGCCTGTCCTGGAAAATGTCTTTTAACAATCAGCATAAAACACAACCTAGGTGATTTCTGCTTTCATCATCCGGAAAGCAAAATGCATCCTTTGTGCGTGGACATAACTATTTTTAAAGTACTTATTTTACAATATCCCTTAATTTAAATTGTCAATACAGCAGTATACTGTTTAGGTCATGGTTAATTACCTTTTACATTTTGGTCAGAAGAGAAGATCTATTAATTGTGTTATTTTAAAAACTGCTTATCGTCTTGATTGTATGAAAGTTGCAGAACATGTACTTCATGTTCAGTACATTCCTACATTGGGAGAGTTTTGGAGATTGCCAGTAAGCTTTTGTCTTGGTTATTTCTCAGGTCACTGCTGGATTTCTTTTACTTTTGATCGCTCTTCATATTTTCTCTGTCTTTTCGTACATCTTTTCCCTATCTCATCATCTTCGAGCTCTTAAAAGTCTGTTTGTTTTTATATGTGTTGCATATAAATTAATGTTCATTTTTGTTTTTCTTTGACCCTTCAAATCTGTGTAAAAATCTGCAAATGCTGAGTAGAATGAAAAACACTTGTTCTTTATAATACCTCTGAACTCTGCCAACAGTGAGATTTGTCTTGTGACTATGTTACTCGTACTCAGATTTTGGTTTTGAAGTTCCAGTCTTTTTTTTTCTTTAGAATCACCACCTAGTCAGTTATTTCAAAGCTCATATTTATGCATTTGCTCTCTTCTCCCAGAAGGTAGCACTTTGCACTTGTCTGTATTAAATTTCATCTCATTGATTCCAGATTGGTCCATCAGTCTATCAAGACCATTTAGAATTCTGATCCTGTTCTTTGAAGCACTTGCAAATACTTCCCTCCATCTTGGTGTCTTCAGATTTGATCAGTGTCTTCCTTATTCTGTCACTGGAGTCATTAATACAGCAGCAAATAGAAACACATTGACAGATGATGTTCAGAGTGCTTTTCTAGCTTGGCAGAGAATCTTTCACAAGTAATCTGAGGGCAAATTTTAATTTTGTTCAGTTTCTCTTCCACATATTTCCTTTGCTGCCATATAGAAAATTCCTCTTACATGCTAACCCTTCTAAAATCAAGAGGAATCTCATTCCTTTTCTTACCTCTACTTGTGTCATTAGTTAGCCTGTGAAGGCAACCAAATTGGTCTGATGTTCTCTGTAATTAACATAGCAATGTCAGTAACACATCTGTCTCTTATGAACTTGTTATACCTTTGGAGCCAGGAAACTGTTCGACTGTTAAATATTTCCAGGAATTAGATGGGCTTATTGGTCTGTAATTCCTCAGCCCATTNNNNATTCCTCAGCCCATTCTTTTAACTTTTTTTTTTTTTTTTAATGTGGTCTAAGTTTTCCTGTATTTAATTTCTTGGAACTCTCATACCACAAGTACTCAGAGATAATCACTAATCGTTCAGCTTCCTTAATGCTTCCTTAGGAAGCATCAGGATCTGCTGACTTAAATATGTCTAAATTGCCTGAACATTCATTAACATCTTTGCTACTCTGCCAGGCATTTTTCTCCTGTTATTAAATTTGCATTATGCATGAAAACCAGTCTCTGTTTTAAGGACTGAATGAAGGATCGAGTACAGGGTGTCGAACATTTGGACTTTGTCCTACCAGAAGGATT
>VZTM01030233.1:1945-12000 GCA_013400555.1 Jacana jacana
AGGGACACTGCAATAAAAAGAGAGAATATTAACCTACATGCAGAAATGAAATCTCAAATAGAGTTCCAAATATAGTTTGAAAACACAAACCCAAAGATGACTCAAAGTTATTCAGTTACACTTTACTGAAGTAGGGGTCCGGTACGTTAATTTAAAAACCACAACACTTTATTTATATACTTAGGCAGTAAGTCACAAATGCCTTCTAATGAATCTTGACATTAACAATTATTAATACAGTATTTCTGACATGCTTTCAGGGAATTTTTATTGTAAAATTAATATCATGCCAACCCACACATCTAATTCCCCCCAAAATGAAGGAAGAGAAACATAGATTCTCTAGAAACTACTGCTTTTTTAGAAATAACTAACTTAGCCCATACACTTGTTGCTTCCAGTTCTCAAGATCAGTGCTCTCCATGTCTTTCCTGGAGGCAAGGCATGGAAGGGGAAAAACTGTGTCAGAGGAAAAACCCACCAACCACAGCCAGAAAGCAACTGGATCATGTACATGACAGATGAAATTAAAGATACAATACACAATATAGAGGTTGCTATAGCAGTTTTGTGAGAATTAGGTAAGATTCTCACCATCTTGCTGGTCCAACTCAACTACACAGGTCAGCCACAGCTGCTGATTGTAAGTAGACAGTGGAGGTGAACTTAGATTAAATGGCTTCAGCTGTAAAAAAACCCACAAGGTGAGCACCAGGCATTATTCTGTGACATGAACATATCTGCAGTTACAATGATGTTAATTATGTTTGTGACCCCTCATCTGTTACACAGGTTTGAACCCGTTCAACTAAAATTATGAAAAACAGCAACTATTTTTCCATTAGGTTTCCTAAAAGTTCCATATTCTTTTCAACAGGATGGAAGACGTTATTAACAGATAAAACCTATGTGCAGGAAACCCTTCTCTTATTTGAGATAAAAATATGCTTAAAAAACCCAACCAAACAAACCACACATAATAGAGTTCAAATCCAAACATATCAGACAATCAAATATCAAACAATCCAGACAACTAAACAAACAAACAACCCTGAAACATTCCAGTGTATTTGAATAAAGAAAATTTACTTAAAAAAAAAATAAATCTAACTGGAACAACAAAAACCTTTTCAGAACTCACCAGGGAGTCCTATTGACACTCAGGTGTTACTTTATCAGGAATTACTGTGCAGAAGCAAATAGAATTCTCTACCTTACCTGCTCACAAAAGTAAGAGACTACAAATCGCTGCTGAGCCACTCATGAAATAACACAGTGGTAGTAAAATATTGCACATTCAGTTTCAAACTGGAAAGCACCATGTGGCCAAGAAGTTTTCCAGTAAAAATTTAAGTCCTTACAATACTTTTGGGGAAGGAAGGGAATGTTTCATTACAGACATGAAATAAAGCCATTCACGTAATGCAATTATATTTATTAACTCTTACCTTTAGGCTGTTATTTAACTCAGTTCTTGCTACAGAAGTTTCAATTACATTGGGACCTACAGAATATGTCAGAAAGAAGAAAGAAAACAACATTGCAGTATGTGTATTACTGAAAAGTAATGACAAAAATATAGGATTTCGAATGACTGTACAAAACACTTCCCTGCAAAACAGGTAAATACCATCCCACTTTTCAGATGTTTAAGCTGACGAGTAAAGCACTTAGACTTTTCAATATCATTAATAAACTTGGCCTGAATGTTCTTTTAGGCACGTCAGCTGTAGTATTCCTAGGCATACTTAAATAAGGAAGCAAATTAGAAATGAAGCACTCCTCGTCAGAAGCCCCGCGTGTGTACTCTAAACTCCTACAACAAACCACATGATATTTTTCCCAAGCTGTGCACTGCAATCATGAAAGTACTCAGCTACAAAAAAGCTAGTTAAGCACCAGCAGTACTGTTGTTAAAGTAACTTGAAGCCGAACAAGGGCTGCAAAAAACACCTGAAAACCATCATATTTAGTCTCACTATAAAGCTTATATAGCCAAACTGCTACAATTACCTAATTTACATAGAACATAGTGCCCATAATGCATTGCGCTCATGCATTGTACCAGGGCAAACACATCCCATTGTATCTCAGTGCATGATGCTAATGCCTTTTTATGCACACGTAGTGCACTTGCTCATACAATCACAGTCACAGTGCTTTCTGGCTAGTGCTGGATCTCCATCGCAGTGGTTGAGCCAAAATACCCACATGTTCATCTAGAAACAGTTCTCTGTCAGTTCTCAGACTGGGCTCCTCCTGTTCTATAGAATTCTGGGGCTATATGATGCTATGTATATCGTCACATAAATATAATTGCATAAAAGTTCTATAAACAGCTTCTCCTAAACCAGATAATCCATTTAATCAATGGAGTTTCATGTCCAATTGTAGTGGGAGATGTTCAGTTCACTGCCAGACTTTTCATGCAACTGTAATTACAATATTAACCATCTTAGAGACTTTAAATGGAAAAATGAAGAATTTCACCCACCACACTCAAAGCTTCATACCAGAATTACAGTTTAACCTCTTTAACAGCCACCCACTGTAAAGTCAGTTTTGCATCTCGTCAAACTTGTTGGTCCTTTAGTAAAAAGGGCAGATTTTTGGAAGGCATTTTTGTTTTGAAAAGCACAATTCAATTTTAGTAAGTGCTCTACAGTTGGTAAGTCATCATGGTTCAGTCATTAAGTTTTAACAAAAACAACAGAACCGGCCCTTTTAAAAAGTTGGGGTTTTGTTTACCCGAAGATATGAACCGATAATGGGGCAGAGAGATCACAGTCCCGGTTTTTAAGAGCAGCAACCAAAATCATAATGAGGTTCTACTGCTACAACTGCTACTCCTCGAGCAAGCAATCATGGAGTCATGGTACAGTTTGGGCTGGAAGGGACCTTTAAGATTATGCAGTTCAAATCCCCTGCCATGGGCAAGGACACCTTCCACTAGACCAGGCTGCTCAAAGGCCCACCCAGCCTGGCCTTGAACATTCCCAGGGATGGGGCATCCACAACTTCTCTGGACAACTTGTTCCAGAGCCTCACCACACTCATAGGAAAGTTGCCTCCTAATATCTAATCTAAATTTCCCCTCTTTCACTTTAAAACCGTTTGCCCTCGTCTTATTGCTCCACTCCTTAATAGAGTCCCTCTCATCTCTCCTTGTCAGCCCCCTTTAGATATTGAAGGGGCTATGAGGTCTCCCCTGGAGCCTTCTCCAATCTTCTGAACAATCCCAACCTCTTTAGCTGCTGTGGCCCTTCTCTGGACTCACTCCAACAGGTCCATGTCCTTCTCACACTGGGGTCCCAAAGCTGAACACAGTGCTTCACAGTCTCGTGAGAGTGGAGTAGAGGGCAAGAATAACCTCCCTTGACCTTGGTCAGACGTATTAAAGGCTTTTAAAGCAACTGACCAAAACAATTCTGGGGTCATGTTATTAAAAAATAATGAATAAATGACATCGTTATTGTTTTTCTTCTGATCTTGCTCAGTTAACAGAATCACATCTAAAAGCAAAGAACCACCCCGAGGTGGTAAACATGAAAACTGCACAGGTACAGAAAATGAGCTCTGCACCTTGTCTCACCCCAAAGGAAACATAGACTCACTGGGATAAGGGAAAGGGAGTGAGTGTAACTTCAGAAAAAAACCTCAAGTGTGTGTCTGTCTTGGGTTACAAGAACTGAGGAGCATCAACCTCCTCAGTCTTATTTTCTCAAATGAGAAGCAAGATTTCTGCTAGGTTTTGAGTATGGGCAATTGTCTATGCAAGTAGCACAGAAAATATGGATGCATCTCCCACTTTTTAATTTACTTAGTGGGTTTGGTGAGTTTTGCTGAGACTGCACCCTTTAATGAGGGAGCACTCTGCTATTAGCACCCCTCCCTCTATTCACAGGAAGCAAGGAGCTTTTGTTGAAAAGCCACAGAAAAACATCACACTAAGTGTTCAGCGGGTCTCCTCCCAAGGTAAACAGCATTCTTTTAAAAATCATTAAGTTATAATGAACTGCATTCACACTTTGTCAACAAAACTATCCAGCAAACTAATCTCACAAAGGCAGGAATCTCACAGCCCTACCAGCTCCTGAAGGGGATGACCTGTGAATCCCTGGGACCCCAGCAAGCTGCAGATGACCAAAGGTTACTTACAGCAGCCAACTCCCCCGGACCAAAGACTACATCAGACCACTCTGCAAACAGATGCAGTGCAACACACCAACACAGCTCCCTTTGAGATTCTGCTACCAGTTAAAAATTAAATACCCTGTTTTCTCTTCTAGAGGACTGCTTTTGCCTAGTCTTAACAAAAACCAACTTTCTTGCACTTCTTGCAACTAGTTAGAATAAATACACTACTACAAATATGGTTCACTTTTTAAGCCAAATGACACTAATTTAAGTAATCCCCCCCTTTTTTTTTTCCTTTGTCATTCATATGAAATGCATTTTTGTATTTTAGTGCTCAAATAATACCTTAGGCAAGTCACAGGAATAGCAGTAGTTAACCTCTATGAACTAAAACCTGTTTGGACTTTGGGCTGCTAAATTAAATCAAACAGCAGGAAAGAAGATTTTATTTCCCAGACAAATTTTATTATTTAATGCTATTATGAAGAATGCACTGCCTACAAGGCATGGATGAGCACAAAAAGCCCAAACATCTGCCTCCAATTAACCCCCCTTCTTTCCAAGGCATGAGTCCCAGGGTTCCAAGCTTGGGCAGCCCATCTCATTCTAAAGGGAGTGAAGGACAGGGCCTACAGACAGGTCACAGGGTGTCAGAGTGGCACAGGAGAATACACTGGGTGACTTGGAAATAAGCAGTAAAGTGGATGGAGGTGGTAAGGTCCTTTAATAATTCTTAAATAAGGGGCAGGCTGCTCAATGAGTACAAGTCCCTCCCTTGCCCTCTCCCTGTCACTTCTGTGTCGACAAAGCTATAGACAGCAGACTATTAGCTGATTAACAGTGCAGTGATAGCATGCTGAATTCTTTTTCAAGTACATTTTAGAACTAGAAAAGCTATCTGGCATGAAACACCGAGGGCTCCCACGCTTTCCATCTGCCTAAAGACACTCTGCATCTTTATCAACCAGACTTCCGCAGATCTCTCTGATCTCCAGGATAAGTATCCAGGCACTAAGTGCTTAGCCTCCCAGACCACGTCATGATTCCCACAAAGGCTTTTAAAACCACAGCCCTAAGCTCATACATGTTTGACAACAACAAAAAAACCTCCATATTTATATTTCTGAGGCATTTATCACCCATTTAGAAGGCTTTACAAACAGTTATCCACTTCCTCACAGGCAATCAAGTATTAGCACCACCATTTTACAGATTGAAATACAAATAAGAAAATCAATGTAGCAGTCAGATGAAAAATTATCTCACAATGAAGCTGGTTTTGGTTTGCTTTACTGACTTTTTCCTGTAAAGCAGCTGCAAATATAAAAACTAGGTAGGTAATGCTGGTATACAAAATAAATGAGATGGAAGAAACCCTTCTCCCTCCCTGTCAAAAGCAATGCTTCCTCAGACTCAGGGGCAATAAGCTCATTAGCGTTTAAATACATCTGTAAATACCAACAGGTTTAGACAAAGCATACAAGAACTGTAATCTCTTAAAAAGGCAGCATCCTTACCTGCTATTCCTATGAAGACTGTCAAACCAAAACAAACAAAGAATACTACAAAGACCAGAACAAAATGCCGTTTGGACAGTGTATATAATCGCATCGGTGCCAGCCTACAGGAAGCAGAAGAAAGCACAGTATTAGCTGTCGGTCATAATTCTAAAGGGGGAAAAAAACCCAGATCCCATTCATTCCTCCACAAAGAAAATTAAAATCCAAGGTAACATGTAACACTACGGAAAAAAACCCAACAAATTAATGCCACTATAAAAAGCAAGGATAACTACTGAGAATTATTAGAAATATGTATGTGCACACAGACCCACACCCCAAAATATATGACTTTTGCCCGTTCTTTTTATGCTAGGGTTTTCTATTACCCTAAGACTTCAACAAGAGAAAGCGTTTATTAGAGGGAGAAAACGTTAATTGTTTTTTAGTTTGTGTTTTAACAATTTAAACATCCAAGACACCAGGTATCCTGCAGTGACAGCTTAACCTAAAGGGACTGACATCACTAACAACTCAGTTAACCGCACAGGATCTTGATGAGTTTTCCACCCCCTATATATATATACATAGGATTGTGCCTAACAAGGAGTAAGGCAGAACTCAGATCTGATGGTGTGCTCGTTCAGGTTCTGCATTCTTGTCTGAACTCCCCCAAAGCTTGGGAAATAGAAATCTGAACTTCAGTTTACTAATAGGTACTTAAATACAAATACACATACAAGCAATGACATCTCTTCCACAACTGGTCGCTGGTTATCGTTAGGTCAAAGATAAAAATAGAGAGCGGAAAAGCACTGAAAGGGCCACCTGCATTCTCTTGGAAATAAGCAACACCCAGTTCTCTTAGCTTAGTGGAAACATAATGAAAGAACTAAGCCTATATAATGTATCCCTCCTCTTTCTTTCTGTTAAATGAATAGTTCAAAAACAAACAAATCCACCATGTTCCAACATACAGCCAACATTTTGGTTAGAGTTATACCAGAACTGAGCCACCATGTAGTTGATTTTCTATCACACCTATTCCAGTAGGTGTGATCACAGAAAGCTGTACAGTTTATATGGGAAAGCTGTAGGTGGGGGGCATGGGAGGGGTAAAGGGGTGAGAAGGGAAATGTGTTGTTTCCCAATAAATTTGTAAGAGCACCAAACTGGAAAGAAATGAAAACATAAGACTTAAATGATAGTGTTCCTTTGCATAAATAATAAAACTTCTTTTCATCAGCTGATTGGTGCTCTTAGTGGTTCACTACATTAATGAATAAATGCAGAAAAAGGAGTGGAGTCCTTTCCATACCCCCACCCTGAACTGTGGGATCAGGTACCCTAGGCCTATATACCTGGCAGCCCTTTAAAACAAGGCAAACAATTCACTGTAAACCAGCAAAAGGCTTTTATATTAACTTCTATTGTCTTTAATAATCACTGTATTCTCTCCAAGCAAGGCAGAGAAGTCAGAATTGCTGATTGTACAGACAAAAAAGGTAAATCACACATGAAATTAACACAATCATAAACAGGATCAGACCAGATCTCTGTCACAGAGATCACCACACAGAAATCTCACAAACAAATGTTTCAAGTTGACTTTGAAAAATGACAATTAATAGAGGTACTTCAAACCAGAACTTGTCTGCACAACTTTTGCAGGGATATAACTACAGTGTTTTCCTTAAATCACTGTCTTAACACCTCAGCCTTCATACACTTGAACCACGTTAAAGCTATTAGATCTGTGCTAGTACTAAAATAACTATAGAACTAAATAAGCAAGCTGCATTTCTCTATCTTTTCCCAGGGCTCCTGCAGTTCCACAGATGTCCTGGTAATCCTCATCTGCCTAAGAACACCACGCAGGGTATGGTGGCATCTTGAGATACCAAAATACTAATCTTAACAAGAAAATCCTTGATATATAAAAATGGTATATTAAAAATTATATATAAAACACTGATAAGGCTAAATTAACTATAAGCATTCAAGGGGATACCAAATGCCTCCTGGCAGAGCATCCACTGAGGACCACTCAATGCACAGAAAGCAGGTCTGGATTGGAAAGTCCGTATGTTGAGAATAGCTGAAGAGTATCATATATGCTCGTGCTGTTCTTAAGAGCTTACATCTGGGCATCCACTTACTAGCTACAGTCCGATGCGGGATACTACACTGCATATTCTTGGTTCTTTTGATAAGCTTCCTATTTTCCAAGCTTTTGTAGATGTTTCAAAGTGCATGATGAGAACATGAAAAGCAGCTTCATCTCCACAGTCTTTACACAAAGTCATCAGAGTTCACTCTGCCAACACTCACAGCTTTACAGCCATCAGCAATTATCACCTTGTTTTACTCACACACCAGAGCACAGATGCATTCCCAACCTTTCAAAGAAACATGTTGGCTCATTCCTTATTTCAACTCCTCTCCAGCTGGTACAACACCTAGTAGTAAAATGGGTAGGTATATACATACCTTACAAGAGTCAGGCTGGCACTTCACAAAGAGAGAAGGGCGACACTGTCTTTTTTCCTTCTTCTTTCATACTGCTACTCCTGAAGCTTCATTTACAACATTTACTGGATATGCTACTACACAGGTCACTAAAGGCCACATGGGCACTTTTTCGTAAGAGCAGAGGTTAAGAACTCAGCCAAATCTTAACTACATTTATCATGACAGCAAACAACAATTTACAGCATTCCCATCAGGTGACGTGTTCTTCATTGCTCCTCGCTGCAATAACTGGATTTCCTTCTTAAATGCCTCATTTCAACCTATCACCAGATGACATACAAAGCAGATAAACTGATCCTCCCACATGTTCCCTGCTTAACATCTGCCTTTTGGAAAGAGACTATACAAAATGTATGAACATACATCAGTGCAAGTTGATGATCCCCCGCTAACAATGTCTTTCTTACATCTGAAAGGCCTAATAAAGAATGAAATGTTTGAAAGCCATTTATGGGAAAAGAAAAAGAAAAAGGTTCCTCTGGAAGCACCTGTTCAAACAAGTAAAGAACCATGCTTTGCTTCACCAATGGAAAATGCTTTAATCAGCCTACCCAAGGCAGGCTGAAGCTCATCCAATTGTCTGCCAGCTTTTACCACCTGTACTGCATTTTATCTCAGACAGAAACCAAGTATTGTATAATTAAATCAGGTATGTCTGAAACTATCTGCAAAGGAGCAGAAAGCACTGAGTTACTAAGAGAAAAATATTATACTTCAACATCTCAAATAGTTGTCAGTAAAAACTAAATTGCTCTAATGCAATCTGTAATGAACTATGGAGCTGTAACAACTGCAACCCTTCAGAAGCCATTCATACATGAGGTGTAATGGTAGGTTAAATCTTACTCTTTGAGCAAAGTTTTGGCTCAAATCGTTAAGCAGAACGTTTCTCATGCTATTCCTCATCTTCAAATCACTTCTCATGCCTGCGTAAGACAGTCTTTACTAAAGACTATCATGAAAACTAGAGTCTTTCATACAACAGTTTTCACTTAAGACTCTAACTTTACAGAGGGGAAGGCTGTGACAAAAGCAGGATTAAGCAGAAGGTAACAGAGTTGCTATTCAGAAATAACTCACTTTTCGGCACAGTACTTTTTCTGACACACTGGCCTCAACATCTCTGCCTCCAACTGCTCTTTTCTATTTCAGGCTCACTCCCAAATAAAACCATCAAAACCACCATGATCTAAAGGACTACACATGCTACCTACACTCATAGCACTGGGTCTGTCTGCACATACTGCACTTTCTCACAGTTTAAAGACATTGCTTGCTTCGGTGTCCCTCAGAAGACCTTGAATTTCTTCTTGCAGATGTATCCTACCACGGTTAATAACTAATGAGGCAGCATGTGACTACATGAAAAGATGCATTCTGTTAATATTAGCAGGACTATGTAGTACTGTTACACGACAACTGACAGATAACGCTGGTTACGCCGAACAGCTAAGGCGCGCAGGGTTGGGTTGGGTTTTCTTTTACTATCTCGTTTGTGTTCACTGAAGTCTGGATAATTAGTCACGACTACGGCTCTGTCTGCCTGGAGACATATCCGGGAAAAAAAGTTTTCCCTTAACAGCCCCAATCTGAGAGAGACACGGTGTGGGAGGGGTTGGGATGGAGGTGGTTTATTCACCACCTAAGAGGGAGCAGCTCACCCTTCCTCTGAAGAAGTGGGTATTTAGCATGGGGTTTGTGACCGGCGAACCACAGCCCCAGAAACACTAATTTAGCCCTGGGCGATCTTACTTCCTTAACGAGCATTAAGGCGCATGGAAACAGAATGACAAGAGTCGGGTCTCAACGGCGGGGGAAAGCTCGAACTGCTGCACCCGGACAGAAAACGGCGTTTCTTCTCCCGGTCGCGCCGTGTCGGTGTGTGTC
>VZTM01030233.1:20501-49241 GCA_013400555.1 Jacana jacana
CCGTCCGCGCCCGCGGGGGCCGGTTCAGCACCACGGAGAGGGGCAGCTGCTGCGCGCCCCCGCCAACCGGGGGAGGCCGCCGCCTCCCCCGACCCAACCAAGGGGCCGGCCCTGCCCTCTCCCCTCCGGCCCGCAGGTGGCCAGGGAGGGAAGCAAAGACCTGGCACTGCCGCTGCGGAAAACAGCTGGGTTTTTTTTAATATTTAGTTTTAAATAAAACTGGTTGGTTGTTAAGAGCGTACCAGCTCTATTCAAAATTAGTGTCCTGGGATTTATTGTCTCCTTTACCCAACCTAAATCAGAGAACCATAGAATTGTCCAGGTTGGAAGGGACCTTTAAGATCATCTAGTCCAGCCGTCACAGAACCGCAGAATGATCTGGGGCTGGAAGGGACCCTTGGAGACCATCTAGTCCAGCCCCCCTGCCAAAGCAGGTCCACCCAGAGCAGGCTGCACAGGAACTTGTGCAGGTGGGTTTTGAATGACTCCAGAGACAGAGACTCCCCCACCTCTCTGGGCAGCCTCTTCCAGGGCTCTGCCATCCTCAAAGTGAAGAAGTTCCTCCTCATGTTTAGATGGAACTTCTTACGTTCCAGTTTGTGCCCATTTCCTCTTCTCCTGTCCCTGGGCACCACTGAAAAAAGACTGGCCCCTTCCTCTTGACACCCACCCTTGAAGTATTTATCGGTGTTGATCAGATCCCCTCTCAGTCTTCTCTTCTCCAGACTAAAAAGAGGCAGGTCCCTCAGACTTTCCTCATAAGAGAGATGCTCTGATCAACCTAACTCTGATGAAAAACCGTCAAGTTTTCACCACCACAGGCAGACTAACATGCACGAAAGAAATCCTATGCTACACCCGCTTCCTACAATCATCACGCTGTAAATGCTCTGACATCAGGAATGAAGCTGATTAGATTTCCAGAGTGGCTTCTGCTGAGGTGCAGTCCCTTTGCAGAGTGCCATGTTAGCTCCATTTGCATTAAACTTTTCTTCATAAACAAATTCACATTTATACTCTGTTTTAAATTATTCCATCAATTCAAACATTAATAATTCCCATGAGTTAATGGCAATGATGGTATCCATATTAAATATGAAAATATGTTGCTATTGATATGTCATTATTGTTTCTAGAGAGCATAAATGTAGACATCTACTATACAGCCCCTCCCACCTTCCCCATTCATGTTCAGGAAGCTGGGGTGGGTTTTTTTTCCAGCATTGCCCTAACTCTGCATTTTATCACATACTAGGCCTTGCACTTTTACTTAAAAACCCACTTCTATGCCTCACCAATGTGTGATGTCAGGAGGTTATTCCCAGTGGCACAGTGGGAGAGGGACAATATGTCTCCCCAGGCAGGTGGAAGGAGCACCTTTGACTGAGAATTTCTGTTTCTTAACTCTGAATATTCCATAGCAACAAGACAAAAGGCACATGGACATTTAGGCTGGAGACTAGAAGATTCCTAACAACCATGGGACTCTGGAGCAGTCTCCACAGAGAAGCAAAGAACCCAGCCAGCATCAGGGTAGAGCTTGACCAGCTTCTGAGTGGCTGCTTTGGAACGCTGGGACAGGCTCAGCAGATCTGTCACACTTCTGTGGCCGTCTGTGTGCTATGACTTGCCAGCACCTTGCTCCTTACAACGCTTGTGGCTGACGTGGTCACGTAGGATTTTCCTCAAAGTGTTTATTTCCATGTAAATGTTTTGTTTGTGATTAAGATGTAGCCATGTTTTCCTTAAAGCAAGAATTAAAATTCTTTGTTATGTGTGATGAGTGTGCTGCTTCCAGCTCTCGGGCTCAGAGGGAGGAATTATCAACGGGATCTTTAAATATTTACCAAAAGGAGGAAATAAAACATTTAAGGCTTCAGCTGAGTAAATTCACATTTACTGCTGGAAGTTATGCAACTACTGTAGCAAAGTAATAAGAAATAGGCTCAAAGATTAAAAACTGATTATCACTTAATTACTTACAACTAAGTGACCTCTATTCTATTTATTTCCCCCCAAAAAACCCACTAAACCCCCAGGGTTTGCTCCAGGGTGCAAAACAGCACCATTAGAGAGATGCAAGCTTATTTTCCTCCCTGCTGTGCTGAACATCACCCAGACAGGCGACTTCTGCTAGCAAAAAAGCCTGACTAATTATTTCAACTATCAGTTACCAAACACTGAGCCAGGATGTGTCCTTGTGGCCAAGAAGGCCAATGGTATCCTGGGGTGCATTAAAAAGAGCGTGGCCAAGAGGTTGAAGGAAGTCATCCTCCCCCTTGTAAGAAATGGACATAACACCCTCTAGTCTGACCTGGTGGGAACACATCTGCAGTACTGTGTCCAGTTCTGGGTTCCCCAGTTCCAGAAGGACAGGGAAGTACCAGAGAGAGTCCAGCGGAGGGCTATGAAGATGATCAAGGGAATGGAGCACCGCTCCGATGAGGGAAGGCTGAGAAACCCAGGTCTGTTTAGCTTGGAGAAGAGAAGACTGAGAGGGAATCTCACCAGTGCTTATCAATATCTAAAGGGGGAGTGGCAAGAGGAGTGGGTCAGGCTCTCCTCAGTATCCAGAGCTGTATGTGTGCACCAGATTCCGGTGCATGGCCTCCTCTGCCTGGGAAACAACCAGACACGGAAACCCCACAGAGCTGTTCTGGCCTTGCCTGCTTGCACAGCCAGAGAGCACCCAAGGACCACCCAAGGGCTAAGCACATGGGTGGTCTGTGAAGCTCAGACACCTGAAAGAGACTTTTAGAAAATGATACTGTAGTTATACATTCCTGCTGCTCTTTTTAAAAAGTGTGGCCTTTGCTAACAATTCTTAGCAAACTTTTTCAAGGGAATTAATTTCAAGCCAAATGTTTTCTTCAAAGCGATTCCATTAATTAAATGGGGACAATATTTAAACAGGCTTTTGGTATTAAACAGGTATTTCTTTTAAAACTACCAATCTATTTTCTTTTGTCACAACCCAGTGAAGGGAACACTTCAGTCAGCTGTTTGCTTACCCCTAGCACCACAGGCACTATCAAGTCCTGTTTCTACCCGTATTGGTTCTCTTTCTTTCCTGTCCAGCGCAGTCATGGCACAGATTGGGCTGGCACAGAAAAGCATTGGGTTCTGCAGGAAGCATGACCTCAGCAAGAGCAAAGGGAGGTCAAGGTTTCATAGAGAGCTTTGCAAACAAGATGCGAGCGTAACCAACCATTGCTTGTACTGGGGATCTGAGAGGTATGACTGCCCCTGTTCATTTCAGGGCACCCTGACACGTCTCTCCAAGCACAGCACCTTCTACATCAACCTTGGCTTGCTGCTTTTCACAGCACATTGTTAAAGAGAGGCAGCATCAAACCGCATTTAAGAACAAACCAATCCAAAGTAATACTGAGAGTCCTATAAATATCAGTTAGAATCTAAGCATCTGGAATTTAATTAATCCCCCGGGTGCTTCTGGACTTCATGAGGGAGAGAAAAGCCTCAAGAGTCTAAGACTAAGACGTGATCAAACTCAACATCTGCTCCATGCGCTCATCATACCACATCACATGGGCTGAGTTTATTTTGGGGGTGGAGCTCTACAGAAGTCCCCCATGTAATTTTTCTCCCTGATTCTCCCCCTGTGTACAGTTAGCTTTTTACAGCACCAGCCACAGGTATTAAATCGGTAGAGCAGCTAAACACGAAGCTTGGCAATCCATGTAAAAGCATGTAAGAGATTATTACTCTGGGCTCTTTCAGAAGCAATAGCAGCTGCTGCTGAGAAGTTAAGGGAACAAATGCTGCCAACTCAAGTCCCTCTGTTTTTTGGGGGGTTTTTGTTGTGTTGTTTTTTTTGTTGTTGTTGTTTTCAGCAAAGGAACAAACCCCACAAACAAGCAGAGGTCTAGCTGCTTAGCAAATACTTTCTCCTTCAGAATTGCTTTGAGCCAGAGAAAGGCAGCAGTGGCTGCTTTTTTCCTTCTGAGTGGAGTTGAGGACTGACACATCAGATGGCAGAGAAGCAAGCACACATCCATACTGACTCTCCTGAGATAAGAGTCTATGCTGATGATATCCACCCGCAAATATGCTGCTGATCTTGCCTCTTAACAGGAGCTGTCAGGGACTATCCCCAAAATGGCATGAGCAGAAACTGTGCTAAGCCCCATAGAAACCTCAGGACTTTGGTCCACCTTGCCCTTTTCTTTGCTGCTGCCTTGATTCTGGAAGAGAACAACCTTTACCTCACCCCATCATGGCACAACTGTCTCCTCCTGTCAGAAAACTGCTTTATCACAGCTAATCAGTTATGTGATGGCAACTGCTGCCACATCACCCTCAGAGCCCATGGAGAGGATCACAGCAGTGTGCTGGGACAGAAAGGCTGGGGAAAGCTCAGCAGGAACACAGCACTCGCTGTGAAGCAAGGCCTCATTTATTTGAAGAGGTGGCACAGAGACATCAGCTGGGACAGCCCCTGACAGATCATCCATAACAAATCATCTCTGAGCTGACAGGGGCTTTGGAGCCACAGCTGCTCTTGTCATCGCTGGGGAGGAATAAAGCTCTGCACAGCTGGCTGCAGCTGGCAGTCCTGACCCTCACAGCAGCAGCAAGAAAGACTCTTATCTCTCTTTGTGTTTCTGGAGATGAAATTTTCCTGAATCTGTCCTGCTTTGAAGAGATGTGAAGACAAGCAAATAAAATAAGATTCATAATCTCTTTTGATCAACAGTTAAGAAGAATCTCTTGCAAGGTGATTTCAAGGATGACAAAGAGGAAACCCTGATCACACCTGATTCACACTCTTGTCTAGCTCTCAGTATGGTTGGGTTGTTCTTTTATTGACTGTCACATAGAAAGCAAGGGGAAGACTGAAATGGTCTAACTGGGACTGTAACTAGGTTGCCTGTCCTATATCAATTAATCTTTTAACACGGTGTTCCAGTGCGATGACTAGCTTTCAAATATCAACTATACTTGGAATAATAATTGCTAGTGGCACATACTAGCTTAACTATCCCACTTGTATTAAAAGGAATATTTGTAAGGGAAATAAAAACTCAACAACTTGTTATATTGAGATAACAACTAGTGACAATTTAGGAGTAATGGCATGTTTTTAATTGCTGATTGGTTTTTGTACTTTGGTTGCCTTAGCCAATGAAATAGGTCACCATCTTTATGTTTGAGTTCTCACACAGCATATTGCTACAAGTATAGTTTAGAGAACATGTTAAACATAGTGTTCAAACCACACAGCTGTATTAAAAAAAAAAAAAAAGGTTTAAAATAGTTAAGAAAATACCCATAATGTCATATCCTGCCAGTTTTATTGCATCAATTTTAAGCAAAACCCCTTTGTTTGGATCTAAAGATGCCCATTACCCTTCCTTTGAAATTCAGGTCTCTTGTGAGATCTCATCTCTCAGGAATATTTAAGATTAATTGACTAATAACAATACAAATTGTATTACCTTGGACTAATAACGTGTGGTGTGTTGACCCTGGATAGGCAGCCAAATCTCCACCCAGACTCTTCTGCACTTCCCCACCCTGCCCTGAAACCAGCTGGAAGGGTGGAAGGGGGAGAAAAAGACAAACCACCTCCTGGGTAGAGCTAAAGACAGGGAGATCATTTTTCAATTACTGTTGGGGCAAACCAGACTTGACTTGGGGAAATAAATATTTGAGTACTGGTTTGGATACTGGAAAACAAACAAACATTTGGATGTTTCAGGAAACCACCTTTTCTCCACCTTTCCTTGGTGCATCTTTATCCAAGCACCTCTCCTCCCCAGTCTCCCAGCATGGACTTATCCAGTCTGCAGTCCCTCCAGGAGGCTGTATGTGCTCCAAGGCACGTGTGCAAGTGTGTGTGTCCGTGTGTCCTCCATGGTGGTGGTAGGGTCCCTGCCCACCATGGAGCTCCCTCCTCTCCTCTGACCTTGGTTGTCCCCCTGCTGTTCCTAACTCTTTTTGTTCCCTCCTCCCATCTCTGCCCTTTCTTGAGTGTGTTTCCACAGAGGTGCCACCAGCTTTGCTGATGGGCTCAGCTGTGTCCTGTGCTGGGTCCATTTTGGAGCTGGCTGAAACCATCTGTGTAAAACAAGGGGCAGCCCCAGCCTCTGTTGGAAGAGGCCACCCCTGCAGCCCTCCACTGCCAGCACCTGATCACTTGCACTCCAAACAGTCTGTCACTATTCAGATAAACTACTTCATAATACTTTTGCATTATTTATAATACCTCTGTTTCTGAACTGTTTCTGTGCACCTCAAGGGAAGCAATTAAAAGCAACATGGAAATAGTGAAAAGCTCCAGACATTTTGGAAAAGCTCTCATCTCCTTTTAGAAGCAGCTTATTGCCTACATACACACTCCTACATAAATCAATGGTAAGAACTTCGAGGCACTGCTAGATCTAGCCAGAAACACACGGTATTGCCAGGGCCTTATTCAGTGCCTGTGAGTCTCCTTTCCCTAGCCAGTTCTTTCTGCTCTGAACCACAATGCTGATTACTCAGTTATAAATAGCACATTATACTTTCATTTCAAAGTAATAGAAAAACATAGATAATATAGGCTTTCTAGCACGTGTTCTCAGCCCACTAGAGTTAATTAGCTCTTGTTTGCACAAACCAATTGACAAACCTTTCTCCTATTCAGTCATTTAGGCCTGCAGCTAATTGATAGGATGTGAGTGTATTTCTAAGCTCCAGGGCCTGGCCACATGTGTGGCTAAATCATGAGCCCAGAAAAGACAGTGATTCCTCATCCTCAGGCTCTAACTTCTCTCCTCGTAGGAAAGAAAGAAACCAGGGTGTGCAGACGGTGAAGGAGCATGAGTGTCCTCCAGCCAGGTCGTCACCATCTGGCTGATGGGAACACCAAGACCTTTGCAAATAGCCAATTTGCCTTTGGCCACTGTGTGTTTCACACATTTACCTCTGTATCTACTCAAACACATTTAACTAAAGCTGTCTTGATTGGAACAATTCACAGGATGGGGAATCCACGGCTTCTTTGAGCTTCTTCCAGTGTTAATTGTTTTCATCATTAAATGTGTCTTGCTTCTTTTATTTTGGACTTGGCTTCAGCCCCCAGTCATTAATGCTTGTTGTGCCTTTCCCTGCTAAATTTAAGTGCCTTTTGATGCCAGTATTTTAGTTCAGTTAAGTTTTTTAAGACAGTGAGAATTATTTAATTATGCTCTTCTCTGAAATAAGCTGAACAGACATATCTCTTGCTGTGAAGCATTTTTTTTCAGTTTTGGAACTTCACTGGTTTTCAACACTCTCCCTTCTTCCAAGATAATTTAAAAACCTGGACAGCAGAAGCAGCCCCGGTATTTTATCAGGCACAATCATTTCCCTCCTTCCACTTTCCCTACACACCAGTCTGAGGGTTGTACTAGCTCTTTTGGCAAGAATCATAGAATCACAGAGTGGTAGGGGTTGGAAGGGACCCCTGGAGACCATCTAGTCCAACCCCCCTGCCAAAGCAGGTCCTCCCAGAGCAGGTTGCACAGGAATATGTCCAGGCATGTTTTGAGTGTCTCCAGAGACAGACACTCCACCACCTCTCCGGGCAGCCTGTTCCCGTGCTCTGTCACCCTCAAAGTAAAGGAGTTTTTCTGCATGTTGAAATGGAACTTCCTGTGTTCCAGTCTGTGCCCATTGCCCTTTCACTGGCCATCACTGAGAAGAACCTGGCTGCTTCCTCTTGATACCTAGCCTTTAGATATTCATAAGCATTTCTAAGATCCCCTCTCAGTCTTCTCTTCACCATGCTAAACAGACCTGGGTCTCTCAGCATTTCCTTCTAAGAAAGGTCCTCTATTCCCTTGATCATCTTCATGGCCCTCTGCTGGACTCTCTCCTGCCTTTCTTGAACCAGGGGGCCCAGAACTAGACACAGTGTTCCAGATGCAGCCTCACCAGGGCAGAGTAGGGGAGGGGGAGTCTGACCTCCTTGACCTGCTGTCACACTCTTTCTAATGCATCCCAGAAGGCTGTTTGTCTTCTTAGCCACAAGGGTACAGTGCTGGCTTATGGTCAACTTGTTGTCCACTAGGACTTCAAGGTCTCTCTATACATGGCTGATTTCCAGCAGGTCAGCCCCTAACCTGTACTGGTGCATGGGGTTATACCTCCCCAGGTGCAGGTCCCTACACGGGTCCTTCCTGAATTTCATGAGGTTCCCCACCACCCAGCTCTCCAGCCTGTCCAGGTCTTACTGGATGGTGGCACAGCCTTCTGGTGTGCCAGCCACTCCTCCCATTTTTTGTGTCATCAGCAAACTTGCTGAGGGTATACTCTGTCCCCTCATCCAGGTTGTTGATGAATATATTGAACAAGACCAGACCCCTGGGGAATACCACTAGTTACAGGCCTCCAGCTGGACTCTGCACCACTGATCACAACCCTTTGAGCTCTGCCCTTCAACCAGTTCTCAGTCCAAGAAAATCTCTTGGGATTGCTAACACATCCCATTGAGATGCTTGTCTGCTCTGACCTGTGCCTCCAAATCAGACCTGTAGCTTTGGGAGCTAAATTACTTATTTTGAAGATATATCTTCATTCCTTGCTCCTAAATGCATAACTTCTCATTTGTCTGTATCAAAAACGTGTTTTGGCTGCAATATTTCACTGCCCTGCCCTTACTGCAGTTCTGGCATCGTGCCATGTCCATATCTGGCCAACCAAAGCCCTGTATTTGCTTTCAAGTCCTCCTTACTCTCAGATCTAGTACCCGCCTCTGCAAAAGCCTATCAGAAACACTCTCAGTGATCATTCTACATCACAGGGTACTTTGTGAGATCTCTCGGTTCATTTGTAATCCACTTAAGGCAGACTTTGCTCATGCCAGTTATTGCTAATTTCTTTTATTGGAACCCCAGGCAGTATTTCATCAAAAGCCCTGTGAATGAAATTTTATCTACAAATTGTGGAAATAACCTCAAACAGCGGTGTCAAAGGACACTGTGGGATGAGATCTCTCTTTACTCCATAGCAACATATCACCTAAAATTACTTTCTCATGGTTTACATCCTTATATTCTAGTTTTTAACTAACTCCTGTATCATCCTTTTTATTATTTTGCTGGGGTCAGCATGGTTGGCCCGCTTTCTTTTTTCAAATATTGCTAGCTAAGCATTTTCTCAGACTCTTGAAATATATAAAATTCATTTAAAATGCACACCAGTTGGCTGGAATTCTCTTCAGCCTGCTCTGTGCCACTCTTGATGACAAAGTAGCCATGTCTCAACCACTGGAAAAAAGAGTGGAACGGGATGAACTGACCCAGGTGAATTCTGGCTATTATTGCAAGCCATTAACTCTGCTGTCTGAGGGACAGGTTTGGCAGGACATTTACTTTTTTACTTATTTTTGAACACAAGTGCAAACCCATCTATTTTAGCAGAAAAGGAAGGAAGGTGTTAAGTGTGCTCAAGCTCAGCAATATGTTCTCCAAGAGTAGTATGTGACACCATCTCGCATCGCTCAGGGTGACAAAGTATAGCTGGTTAACTCCTACATTTTTTCTTAAAGTTAGCTCATGTACCTTGTAACTCATGTACTTCATAGAGAGATATTTTCATACAGAGCTAAATTTGCTCCAGAGCTGGCTCTGGAGCTTGCAATCTCTTGACATGCTGCTTATTACCTTCCTGTACCTTTCACCTCCTTGTGTGAGAAAGGAATTTCTTCAAAGCATTTTACTTCAGGGGCAAACAGTAAGTTTCAGGCTATAGTAGGATTCCATACAATTATCGCTGTCCACAAGAGAGAGATGAGAATTACTAAAATTACAGCTGTGGGATCAATCCCAGTTTGAACCAGGTTCACCTCCTGGGTACTGCTCATCACATCTGTGCTATGAGCAATCGGGCTTGCTTTTTCACATCTCTGCATTGCTCCCAAGACGCAAATTCTTTGATGATTCAAGCTGTCTCTCCTGGCTGCCTGTGGGTGTATTGCTTGGTCCCCTGGGGAATTACAATGAGTATTCCTCCTGGTAGTTTGCTCAGATCCACTGCTTTGCAGTCCCAGGTGATTGCTGTTGCAGCAAGAATCTGTGTTTCACATTTACTTTATTTTTGTGGCATACCATAAGGCGCTGCTGCAGTCTGCATTTCCCTCATCTCCTCTGGCTTTACAAAGATTATACTTGGACCCTACAGCTACAGCCAATTTCCAAAGATTATATTAGGTCCCTACGTATTCATCCATCAGCTGCTCCACAGGAAAGTCTCCCTCTCAGTGAATTCACAGAGGCATGATGAAATGACATGAGCCATCCTGCCTTCCTATTCTTACTGCAGATGCACCTCAGGAACCTGTGTTTGCTTTGTCAATGCTCTCTCTTCATTCTTGATGGGCTGTTATGAGAAGTCCCTGCCTCTCTCAACACACCATTACAGTCACTGATAGATTAGGTTCTTTGAGGCTTTCTGACACGCTGTGTCACATGAATCAGAAATGGTTTGAGTTGGAAGGGTCCTTAAAGACCATCTTGTTCCAACCCCCTTGCCATGGGCAGGGACACATCCCCCCAGACTGGGTTGCTCAAAGCCCCATGAGGTTGTTTTTATTTTTTTTTTCTTCATAATGGCTTGCTAAATACATCAAGGGAAATAAAGGATAGGGTGATAAAAGGGAAGCTGTTAGAATGCAACACCAAGGAGCTGAAATGATGGCTTATTCAACCACTCTCCGGTAGTTTCAGGGCTTGTTGTTACAGGGCTTCTCTGTGTCACTGCATTAGAAAAGTCATTGTCAGGAACCAACTGGGAGAGAAATCCAGTTAATTTGGTGATCTTGCTGTGTGTAAAGCTCTGGGAGTAGCATTCAGCTGCGATGAACCAAGGTCAGAAAATTCAGTGACTGGTGTCATTTGAAGTAGCAAAGCTTAATAACACCTTTTGAAGACACAGGTATTGCCAGACTTTGTTCAGGTCCAAGTCTTTGGTAGCTTCAAACTGATGATTAAGCTTTTTAACAGTGATGCCTTGCCTGTTGGTGACATACTTTTGCACTGGAACATTTAAACTGTACATATTTATCAGTCAAAACCTGATTATTACTACAGTAAGAATGCTACAGATTCATTGTTTAAAAGCACCACAAACAGACATCACATTTTTTGGTAACACGTTAATATACTATAAAACACTAGTATGATTCTATTCCAAACAAAGTAAAAGTCAGAGTCTTACAAATCTTCAGTGAAATGATTTTATTCAGTATCTCCCTTCATCTTTCATCTTCTGGTAGGTAGAGAGCTGCAGTTTACACTTTGCTGAAGTAAAGGCACTACTGATTTGAACATGTGCATTAACAGAAGAGAGCATACCTGACAATAAAGGTGAGAGGCAGCTGTGCTGGTCATGATCCAAACATCCACTCTGTGCCCAGATTCTTCTGAGTGCCAGCTACTTAGCCACAGCTTGGAGGACTAACACAAAGAAGTTTGTGCAGCAGCAACCGCCTCCAAATTCCAGCGTGGCTGTACCCGGTGTGAACTGACACAGCACCTGCCCAAAGGCTGCTGGGACCTCCTTCATTCATGTTGGAAGAAAGGCCCCAACAAAAGAAACTTCTTGACACCAAACTATTGCCCATGGCAGGATTTCATGTCACCTCTGTCTCAAAGACATCTGTTGAGATCGCTGGTGCTGGCAGCTACACCAGCGTGAGCTTTCCATCTCTCCTGACTTCCCCTCACCTCTAAAAGCATTAGTGCTGTGAACATCCCCAAAAAAAGGCACAGCTCCACAAACATCAGCCTCAGGGAAGCCTTCATGGGTGCCCTGAATCTTATCCAGGCTTCCAACCATTTGATATTCTGGGCAAGATACCATATTGCTTGCTAAGCTCAAGAATACTTACGTCTTCAGGGGTACTTGTGGCTGATTTGTACCCATCACTCGTGGCACACACTGTATGCAAAAAACTCCACCAGCTTTCCGTAAGGTAATTTAGGAAGTCTGGGTTTTTTTTCAAGTCACTGATTAGCCTAGAGATTCATTTATGACATGGGGAATTGATCACACAAACTTGCTCTCTTCTGCCACAAATTTGATGAGGCTTGAGCTGCTGATTGGACTAAAAATCTTTCTCCATTGCTACACAGTTCTGTTCTTGAAATAAATACTTGCTTTGGATCCTCCACGCCTCTCTCTGCACCTCTTTTTGGTCATCCTTTGGAATTATCAAACAATATATTAAATTTTGCAGCTTGAGTATCATTTGGTAGTGCTAATGGCCTGGTGATGTCAATGCCCAGTTAATACTGTTCATTCTTTGGATTAAATTCATTCTGTAGTAACAGAGACAATGCTGACCTCAGTAGGAGTCACCCATCCAACATTGCCAGTGCCCAAGGAACACACAGGGACGCCTTTGGCTCTCTGCATTGCACAACAGTTAATATTTGTCCTAACAAATTCCTCTGGCTCCTGAGCGCTTTCCAACTCCATTCTTTCTGTCAGTACTTGAAAACAGCTTAAATTTCTACTTGGACACCTACTCATAATGTTGCTGTGAGGGTGAATCACTTCTAAACCAGCTCCTCCTGATTATCATTACGTGCTTCCCCAACTTCACGTACTTTAACAACATCAGAGAGGAAATTGGCCAGCTAACAGACCAACAGCATCTGCCTCGTTAGCACTGGCTGCCTTTATCTCAGAATTTTCAAAAAAAAGCTTCCACACCCACCCAATATTTGAAAGTCATATGTACTTGCAGGTCTTCATGAATTATCTTGAAATACACCAGTGGAATCACGGCTGTCAGTTGTTTCGTATGGTTACTAACTCACTCCTGTAATTATCACCTAACTTACCTATTTTCAGAGTGAACTTTGTTGTACATCCTGTTCTTTGAATCTCTTCAGCTCATTACTTCTCAATTGCCTGCCACACTAAGATTCTTCCAAAAGAACATAAAGGTGCAATTTAAAGACACTTGACGTCATCAGTCGTCTGTAAAACTCTACTCAAAAACCATTTGAAACATCTGTTCTCTTGATTGAATTGTTTTCAGCTTTGAATGTTGTTATTACTTCTTCTGAATTAAGGTATATCCTGTCTCACACGCTGCTAATCCATCTCTGGCAGCTTCACTGACTTCCTGAGAGGACTCTCCTTTCTCGGTTGCTATTGCCTTGCTTGTTGGACAGCTTTTTCTTCTTGAACTTCTGATGATACTCAGTGCCATGCATTTTACCCTCACTCAAGTTTTCCATGAGCTCCAGGGCTGGAATCCAATTGCAGATTCCACCAGGTCTCTGAAGGATGCTCTCTCAGTTCTCTCAGGAGCATCAGCACCTGGAACTTCTGAAGTTCATGGCAGAACTTCCACTGTGAATTATACATACACCCCCGTTTTTGGAAAGATGTCCACTCTTTTTTTTCACACTCGGTGACACGTTCTGCTGATCAGATGCAATTTAAATCTGCTAAACCCTGTATATTTTATAAATTGAGGACAGAATTAGTGGTAATATATAAATAGGAATACTAGCAGTGGATTTATGAACACAACTGGAGTCCTGGTTTTAGTGACTCTCTAAGCCACACAAATCAATACTGGCACAATGAATATTTACCACCTCTGACTATGCCAGCTACCACACCAGCTCAAGGAGAAAAATCTTAAGGTGTGTTCCTAGATCTGATGAAAACAAAGACACTTCCCTCATTAGAAAGCATCATAAAATGTGAGAATGACGTCACTTTGAAGTCAAATCACAGTTACATGACTTCTGAAGGTGGGACTGCATTTGGCGGTCTCTCCGTGAGGCAATGAGAAAACTCCATGATGTTAAAATCACCTTTAGTATCTTTGCTATAACCACCTCTATTTAGAGACTTTTCCAGACTTTTGGATTACAAAAAACTAAAAAAAAAGTCCTAAATGGCTTTGAAAGGAAAAGGAAAACACTCATCTCACCAAAACTGCACAAAACTGCTGTTTTGAGAGCGAGGACGACCACCTCAGAGGGCAAGGAGAAAGAAGGAGAACAAGGAGAATGTTTCTTACTGCAGTTCAAATCTAACTTTCCCCCTTATCTATGAGGAAGTGAGAAATGGCAGAAAATGTGGAGCAGCTGGAAAGGACAAAAATATCAGGAGATGCAACAAAGCAAAACACTCCCCCAGATGAACAGGTTTCCCTTTGATCAACAGAAAAAAAAAAAGATTTGAAATGTGTCTGTTTTAAGCAGACCAGAGAATGTGAATATGCACTACACAGCTCTAATGGGTGGGGAGGGAGATGAAAGGCCTGGGGTGAATCTTGACTGGGATGAAGCGCTCCAGGTGTGGGTTTTTTCTACGACTCCCTCACAACTGGGTAATTACTTCGCTCCTGAGTGCATCCCATTAAGATTGCACAATGAAAGCTGGGCTGTTGTTGAAAAAATGAGCAGTAAGCAAAGACTGTTATTTTAATACTGATACTTATTTTGGTAGTAATGCCAATTAAAAAAACATGGAATATGCCATTGGTCAGAGAACACCACCACCAACCCGACTTGGTGAAAAAGCAAATTATCTATCCAGTAATCATTAAATCACACACACAGCTATAGCTGCTGTATTCCCAGTTTCCTTCTAAAAAGCCTCTGCTTAAATATAGTTCCCTCACTGCACACGTCCTGCTGGCCTCTAAACCAGACAGCATAAACAGAGGGCACTGGGGACAAATAGCCCTTGTATCCATCTAAATCATAAAAAGAAGAAGCGCTGTTATCAACTACCACCACACCCAGGTATAGGAGAGACCAAGTAAATGCTATGAGGATAGAAAACAATCAGAGGAATCTTCTTAGGATACTTTCTTAAAGGCTCACATTTTTATTTGCTTACTGCAGCTCATTCATTGATAGATTTTGCACTGGCATCGCCTGCCATTCCCAGGCAGGCATGCCTCAGGTGTCATCTCTCCCAAAAAAGCCACCTCTCCAGGTCCACTTGCTTCCTTCATGCCTCCTCACTCCCAAGCACTTTATTCTGTTATTCGTTTTATGCTCCCAAGCATTTTATTCTGTTATTCAAGATGACAGGACAGAGGATTCCCTCATGGTAACGTTCAAGTTTCCAGACTATTAATGACAAAATGAGAGGGATCACAAACCCCAAGGGCAACCTCCTTGAAAAGGAAAACAGCTCCAGTGTTCTCATTCAGTCTCATTTAGGTACCCACATGTTCAGAAAGTTTATTTACAAACCACAAGTGAGCACATCTGTTAAATTTAGCCAATTGCACCCAGCAGAGAGGGGCCTTCCTAAAACCATCTGCAACGAGAAACTGAAGTGCATTAGCTCAGTTCCATGAGCCAAGGAGGTACAGATAATTACCATGAAGGAATCAATTATCAGGGCTTATTCAGTTAATTTGGAAACATCCCAATTAACACCATAAAAGAGCAGGGAAGAAGAAGACCATATTTTAAGTCAATAACCTACACAAAGGTGGAAAAACCTGAAAACTGCTGGAACCTTGCTCTAAAAAGGAAACTGCACGAATCAGCCTCAATCACTTGGCCAGCGAAACACCAAAACTACCCAAAGCAAAAAGTGAAAAAAGCACAAGGCCAAAGCAAAGGGCCATCACAGAAGCTATCTTGCTGTTCCATTTCTCTGTCTGCCAACTTAACAACTAATTTCATAATTTCTGCATTTTAGGAGAATTTGAATTTCACTTGTAAACTCACCTAGAGCTTAGGGAGCTTTCCTGGGCATTGGCAGTCCCCCCAGTGCTCGTTCCCCGAGGAGAACTGATGCAGGAAGGTGGCTTCTCACAGTTGCAGTGCGACACGTTCAGACACCTGGTTGGGAATCCTCCCCCTTCTCCTCTTTGCTAGAGGCTGACACTCCACATTTAAGCCTTTTTTTTAGAAATGCTGGTGTATGAATGGTGACATTGGTTCACAGTGAGAACCCATTCAAGCTCAGTGTTTTGTCTCCTGCTACAGCCATTTGCAGATTCCTTGGGAAGAGCAAGAACAGAGGGAATTCATGTGGTATTTTCCCTAATAATCTCCCAGCTTCTGACTACTTTCAGCTCAGGGAACTTTCTGCCCCTGTTGCAGTTTGTTTGGAATCCCAATACACTTTTCCAGTCTTGTATCTCAGCATCCTTTGGCAAAGTGATTTGCTACCCACCTCCTTCAAGAACCACCTCCTTTTGTTTGATATCCTGTCCTACTATTATTTCACTTCATTTGCATTTTCTAGTTTCTAGTATTTCTGCAGTGCGACAATTAACAGACAATCCCTACCCACCTTTCCACGTGCCTCCCATTTTGATGGCTCTCTAGCAATCCCTTTAAGTTCTCTCTTTTTCCAAGCTGAAGAGTCCTACCCTTCAGTTTCCTCAAGCAAAAGCTGATTTATGCCTTTGATTTTACTTGTTACCCAGCTGTGAATCTTCTCTACATCTAATCTACCTTTTCTCAGACAAGGTATGAGCACAGTATGCACAGTGTGGTGACTGACACCTTTATACAATGACCCCATGTTTTCTGCATTTCTGTCAATTCTTTTTTCCAAGTATTACCAATATTTTATTTCCTTCCTTTGACTGCTGCTAGTCACCAAGCTGGTGCTTTCTGAGAGCAACCTGTCAGACTCTCAGAGGTCTCTTCTGAGTAATAGAGGCCATTACCACAAACGTGAAGTTGGAACTGCTGTTTCCCCCATGTCTATCGCTTCACATTCACCTGAGTTTCACCTTTCATTTTATTGACAAGTTTCAGAAAGATTTTCTGAGATTCTTGACAAATGGCCGTCGTCTCTACTACTTTGAATACCTTCATATCACCACTAAATTTTGCAGCCCAGTGTTCAAACTCTTCTCAAGGCCACCCATGGATATGGTGAACAGGGGAGGATCCAGCACAGACCCCTGGAAACATGGGTCCATTACAAGGATCCATGCCAGGATTCTCTCATTTCTGCTATAACTGGGATGTTTANATTTTAGGTCAAAACCAGAGAATGAACACTGGCCATCACAGCATTTTATTCTGTTATTCAAGATGACAGGACAGAGGAATCCCTCATGGTAACGTTCAAGTTTCCAGACTATTAATGACAAAATGAGAAGTATCACAAACCCCAAAGGCAATCTCCTTAGAAAGGAAAACAAGCAGAGGAGAAGTAGCCCGAGAATCGGCTGATATCCAGGGAGACAGGAACATTATTACCAAGAAATCTTTGCCATCCATCCTCCCATGTGAATGACACGAAGAATGATGGGCTGGTACACATGTCAGGTTCAGTGGAACTTGTTACTGGAAAGAGAAAGCATGATGGCAACTGGGCATTTATTATTCAGGTCGTTCCAGTCCTGATGTGTCACCTGCTTTAAAAGTATTTAAGCTGCTTGACAAGATGCAGAATACAACAAAAACAAGCCAGGAACTTTCTAGTCTGCAAAATTTTATTAAGCAACAGCTGGACAACTCTTACAACTCCAAATCATCAAGGAAAAATAGGGCAATCAGTCCATCTCTCAATCATGTAGACAGTAAAGAATTTGGACAAACCACATTTTTATAGGGAAACCAACAACGCTTTCTAGGCACCTCCTGCAAAATCTATTACACAAGATACATAAAAGGAGAGGCAGGTCAGGGTAGTTTTTAAGTACAATGGAAACCAGGTATACCATGGTATACTGAGGAGGGAAAAAAACCTTGAGATTCCAAAAAATAGATTTAAAAAATAGTATAGGTATGTAAAAGTACACAAATTGTGTACCAAATTTCCCAAAGCCTTAAGAAAAACATGCTGTGCTTGCTAGCTTAAGAATGCATGCACCTGCATGACTATATGTTCATTAAATAAAAATATATTAAAAAAAAAAGAAAAAAAAACCCAAAATAATGTTCAAAACAATGTTCAAGGTTATAGTACCAAAATAATGCATTTATAAACAAATGCAACTCCCCTTCTTTTTCAGGAAACACTACAGTGCCTTTTCAACCAAATGCATCTCCATGCTATTCCACAACACCATATATTTTATCTACAATAAACAACAAGATCTTGGAACAGACAGACCCTTCCCCAAACGCACAACACAGACAAAGGAAAAGAAGCAGAGAATGTAGAAACAGCGAAACAAAAGGAAACCAAAAGCAAAACATGTATCAAGCAAACAAAAGAAACAAGGGGAAAATTAGGAAGGTTCTGAACAAGTAACTTGAAACAATATAGGTAGGAATTACAAGCTGAGCACTATTCCAACAAAACTCAGGTGTCTGCACTCTGCTAAAAAATGTTTCTCTTTTCTTTTTACTTAATCTCAAACCATATCTTAAACCATCTTCTTGGCCAGTAAGATAAACATTCCACAAATAAACAATAGGATTCAGAGCTGCTGAATCAGACCCTGTTTTAAAATTTGTATTGAAGTAAATTGGCGGGTAAGGGTTCAGAATAAACTGGCAGGCTTTAACATCATACCATCTAATTTTTTCAGTGAGTGCCCTGGATAGGTAAGTATTTGGTGTTTCCATTTATTTAATTTTCAGCCTCACATGATCCCGTTGTTTTAACCCTGCAGCCAGCTCCGGGTCAGCAAACCTGCACACACGTACAGTGCTCAACCACAACCCATCTGCCTTGAAGCACAGGTTTCTCATTATAGATCCATCTGCAAAATCCAAAGTTGAAGGGTGAAGTTTTTAATTTTCTTAGCAAGAATTGCTTTGCTGCATCCTATTTCATTCTTTTATTTGCTTAATTGCTTTTGTCTTAAAAATCTAATTTTCTAGCTGCAGCAACAATCAAACTGCCCAAAGAAATTATCTCCTGTTACATCTTCAGAGATACCAGGCAACACACAAAGCTGACTTTTCATGTGAAAACTTCTCTGCAGGATTTCTTTTTTTAAGAAGAAAATGAAATAAATGCAAAGATAAAGCAGTTCCTGTAGCCCATCGCTCACAAGCAGTAATTAATCTTACTCCTTGGAGAATGGCACACGTAAATTCCAATCCTGCAAAGAGGACTTGTGGTGCCTCCCTGCTGACTGCTCCTGAGGGCAGCAGGGCTCTAAACTGGTATTTGCTGGAGGATTGTACTTGCCTTGAAGGTGAAGGACCTTGAAAATGAAAAAAAAAATATTCATCTACCAGAATTTTTCCATATTTGTCAGCAGTAGGATAATGTTTGCTCTCTTACACTGGGAAATCCTTTCTGCCAATCTCAAAATAACATAAAGAGCGGTGAAAGAATCCTAGAAATGGGAAGAAGAGGCAAAAATCTGCATGACTCTTCTATGGCCAGGATTTTACCTCTTGCATTCTTCAGGGGAGTTATATGGAGCTGTCAGTATAGTTGTTGGCTAATGCTTTGTAATGTTCTGAAGTGGGTCATGTAAGTCACTGCTTACTTTATAATCACACAGTAATGGGAAAGTACATTTTGGGTTGGATTCTGCTCTCTTATGTATCTTGGCACAGGGAGGCTGGAAGTTGGCCCTCTGTCAGCGTGCCACACACGTGGCTCCTCTGTTACTAACCTCCAAGTCAGCCATACTGGTCTGGTCTGTTACTAACCTCCAAGTCAGCCATACTGGTCTGGTCTGTTACTAACCTCCAAGTCAGCCATACTGGTCTGGAGCGGTTTGGGCTCTGCAGAAATGGGCAATTTCTAAACTTGCTCTGGGGAACACATTCTTAAAAGCTAGTGAAAACTTACTTGGGCTTCTCTCCCCTTTCTCTCAATCAAATAGGTTTTTGCATGTGCTGCTCTATTCATATGAGGATTTAAACTGTTTCTGACAGGTAACAGGGCACCAAGATAACATAGGATCACACACATCAGGCTGCAAAAAGCAAATGCACAGAAATTGTCTGAGGCAACAATTAGGCAAGCTCTGAAACCTGTTGGGAATTTCTGAGAGGACACTGAAAAGACACATTAAGGGAAGCCTGGACCTATGGAAAGTCTAGGCTCAAGGCTTCAGCAAAGTCAGGTATCTTTGTCTGACTCCTCTACACCTTCCTGCATCTTCATAAAAACAATGGAACAGAACTGGAGAGAGAAATGTGGAAGTGTCTGTTTTACTTGTGGGTGCATCACCGCAAGTTTAAGTCCCGTACAGATTGGCTGTCACACACCCAATATTCAGGCAGCCCAAGACAGATGTTACTGCTACCTCTGGAACCCGAGTGCTAAATGATTAAGGTGGTAATTCCCTTCCTTCCTCTTTCACCCCACTCCCTTTCATAGTTTCTTAGGGTGTTGCAGAAACGTGATATTCTCACTGTTTCAAGCTAAAATTTGCCACTCCATACAGGGCGTGCTTCACTCCACCAGGTCTCCGATAGAGCGTCTTGAAGAGGCAAAGCTGCTGCAGGAAGCATCAGGACTCAGCTCCATCAGCTCTGTGCAGGTATCAGAAGCCCTATGTTCCATGTTCCAGCCATATGGCATCAGCTGAGCCCAGCTGAAGAAGGAGTGTTATTAGTCTGAGCAGAGGAAAATGCATCTACTGTTACACTACTTCCTGTGCCTCAGTGAGCTTATTCCAAGCTCGTTTGCTTGTATCTCTGCAGAGCACTGAATTAGTCCTTTGCCAAACCCTACTAAACTGTGCCATGAACTTCATCCCAACTGAGCCTGTATCATCATAGCCTCCTTTGTCACGTAACCCACCTTATTCTGCACCTCAAGAAAAAGCACTGTACTAAGAAGATGGAAAGCAAATCAAGCCTTGCATTTTTAAGACCACTCCCAACTGAAATACCTCGTTAGAAACACAGGAGGGAAACACCGGAGAAGGACAGATTTCTACAGGTCCCAAAGAAATCATCTACATTCTTTGTAGCCTGCACAGTCCTCCAGAGCAAACTCACTGCCTTCATCTGCCAGGAAATGCCTGCCTGCATTATGAAATTCTGCACACTATCCGGCAAAACCAGGTCTTCCCATAATGGGTTTTTAACTTCTTGCAGTAAAACATACTGCCAGCAAACAGTTACTTACAAAGATGCTCTTTAAATATAAATAAGAAAGTGTGTATAACCCTCTGATACATAGGCATAAAATAATCCCTAAATCACATATTACGTAATGCAAGATAAATAATTTGCCTTTTGGACATTAACAGGAAATCTGCATTAAATTATCTCTAAAAAAACAATCAAAATTCCCTCAAACAAACAAAACCCCAAAAACCCAAACCCAACAACAACAACAAAAAACCCCAAACCCAAAAAAAACTCCAAACCCCTTAGAATGTCACAATTATTGCACAACTAAAAGAAACAACTTTGGAAAAATCATACTTAACTACTGGAAATTACCATACGTATAAAAGAACTAGATATTTCTGAACATTTTGCTACATTCTTCCTAGAAGAACTTAATTATCTGCAGAAAAGCTGGGTTTTACTAACAGAATATAAAATGTAACATCTACCTTTTGGCTGAATGCAATAGCCAGCTTTAGGCTTTGAGTGATTATTTCAGGGAGGGGCTTTAAAATTTGTTTCCTATATTGTGTCTCAATGAAAAATAAAACAGCCACTTTCACTTGTTCTTTGTATAATTTGGGATCCAGTTGCACACTCAGATATTTAATTAAAATTCCATACGTTTGAGAGCTTTTTCTCCCTCCAATACTAAATATTCTCTATGCCATTAAAATCCTCAATTAAAAGAACTCAAATTATTTTCAAAAAGATAAAAGATTATCTTATCCTACAGGATTTTCTGACAAGTAAATGGGAAGGATGCTGGAAATCACATTTATTTTCCTAACTTCTGATAACTATTCCTTGTGCTTTGCTGGGGCAGAAACAGGTCTCTTCTATGCCAATACTCTTTCTAAGTGCCATCAGAAGAACAGAGCCATGACCTGGGCCAAAGAAAGCAAGTTACTAACTCTGCTACTTGTCTTATTGGATTTCATTTCTTGGTTCTTCATTAGCATAAAGGTACTGATAATTGGAAAAGATTGGCAACAAGTGAAGAGGAGAAGAGGAATACTGTTCCTTGAGGGTTAAAGAAACTGCACCAAGAAGTCCTTCTATTCAGGTTAGATTTTGTTCAGAACAAAACCACATGTTGTTTCCATGTAGTAAGAATTTTGGTTTAAAACTACAGGTGATGTCCCTTCCAGCTGAAGATTTCTAACGTGACTGAGTGGCCCTTCCTTCAAAAAGCAAGCCATGGTCTCTTTCTTCCCTTGTGGTGTTCAGTGTGTGCCTGTTGTACTCTAATTAAGAGTATGACTCGTTAGCACAGAACTTAGGGCAGGTAAGGACTCTCATCAGCCAACTCTTCCTTGTGTATTGGAACCAGTGGACTCAGAATTCAACCTACTGTTTTTACAGCACATAACTCAATATAGACAAAGGGCTTAATAGTGTTTCCTCCACAAAAAAAATCCAAGGGAAACACTTCCATTGATTTTAAAGGGACAGGAACCAAATCCATTTTGGTTCCTCTGTTCCACACACATTATACACATGGACACTGAAACTGGGGAATAAATCATGCACGTGAGAAAGAACAGAAACGGGCCCAGACAACTGATGGAAATGCAATAAAATTAATCAAAGCAAACAACAATCTGCTAGATGCCAAGGGGAATGTTGTCCCTGACCACATGCAAGTAGAGCTGAGCTTTGGGGTAATGCGGGATGGTACCATCTACTTCCCCCCTCTTTCCTTCCTCCAAGGAAAACATCTTGCAGGTGTTTTTTCCTGGACTTACCCTGCAGGACATTACTTGTGGATGATCTGCCTTGTCATCTCTTCTCTGACTGGCATTCCTCCCTCTCTGCTGTACAGCTCCAGTAGCTTCAGCAGAGCAGAAGTTATAAGCTCACTGCACGTTGGTAATTTCTACTACAGCAGGTTCTTATTTTATGCAATATGCTCCTCTAGAATAAATGAGATGGAACCCACATCTGCCCTGTCATTAGGGTTTAAGAAAAGCAAAGAGAGAAAATCACACCTATTCACCTCAAGTTATACTGAGTTTTTCAAGTAAGAAGTTAAACTGTGGATGAAAGACAAAGACAAAGCAGCCATCAACACCTCAACCAACACGACTTTCTCAGTGTGCCTTTCACTTCAAAAGAGTTGCTATTGAATACTTTTAGCATTCATATATTACTGGGGAGACTACTTCCCTATCAGAACATACTTCATAGCAAAATGCAGGCAAGGAGGAGAGAAAGCAAATAAATATGAGCACAACAGACAGACAACACAGAAATTCTGTGTAAGCAACCCTTCTGAAATGCTCAACGGGTCTGCGTGTCCACCAGAAAGAACTGCAGAGAGCCATGCTCCAGTTTTTAAGCCTTCCTCTGTAACACTCCATGTAAACCTTGGCTTCTCACTTTCAGCTGGAGCATTATGATCTCAAGCCACAGTAACAACGACTACTCAAGTAGCAAGGTGATAAAAGGGATGATTCTGTCCAATTTTTCCTTCCTCTTTCAACTCATTTGTTCTCCAGCCAGCCATGATGTCTCCTGTCATGAAATTGCTTTCCTGATGAAATTGCTTCCTGTAATGACTTCCTAGCTTCTGTCTCCTTCCTAATTCAAGCGCTGATACACTCTTGTAGAACTTGATTGATACTGATTGCCAAGACTGAGTACACTGAGCCTTCTTATTCGCTTGAAAGACTTTGTTTATAACGTGTAACCACATTTAAAAGAGGAGCATGTACAGGCATGGCCTCGGAGGTACAGCTGGTCACACTGTGCCTCTCCCAGCTACGGGCCAAATCGGAGAATACTGTTGATCAACAGGAGCAAAGAAGCAACACTCATAATTATTTCCTCCCCTACTTTCTGCCACCTACTGAAAGATGTTTATCCCCAAGAACAAAAGAAGCAATGCTTGCAATTACTTCCTCCTCTATCTTCTGTCCCCACTGCAGGATGTTTATCCCCAATAACAGCACACAAAACAAGCAGACATCAACTTCTTTGATACACTGGGTTTTAAAGCCACCCACTGGTAAGAATCTCATTTCTCTTTTGAATAATACATCATTATTTATAAATTAAACATTGACCTACATAAGCCTCCTTGGAACTTGTGGTGCTCAGTTTTTATCAGAGATCAGAGAAGAAACACGTGTCTTCAAGTATTATAGCTTCTTTTTTTTCTTTTTTTTTTTTTTTGCTGCTATCACTGATGTTGTTGTAGTAGTAAGTAGTAGTAGTACAAACTGGACCAGAAAAAAAGTTATGTTCCCTGTTTTAAAAAGAACAGCATGAAATAAGGCAGTCTATCAAAAAGAGCAGTCTTTTTTAATCCCCCTATGAGCTTACATCAGCTACTGTAGCAAACACGGCAGAACCACCACGACAAGCCAAAAGCCACACTTCCCCATGTAACACCGAGCAGCTCTCAACCCTGTGCTCTTTCAGAGACCCAGCAAGAAGAAAAAAAAAACAGAAAAAACACCTGAAAACAAACAAACAAACAAACAAAACAGAAAACAGCCCCCCACCCTCCACCCCATGACTGATTAGAGTTAATGCCCTTCTGTTGGGCACCAAGAGACTATTCCAGTTTTACTGCCTTCTTCGCTCCCAGGCACCTCTGCACACCCAAAGCAGGCTGCCCTGACATCCTCCGGTTTGGACTTCATGAGAAGGTTAACATTTTCCTCTCTCCAGTCTCTGCTTGTTCATTTGAGGCGTTGAGTCACATTAGCCAGAGCAACAGCAAAGGCTTGCACTGCAGAAAATGGGTACTGAAAGTCCAAAATGTAAGCATTGCCATCAATCCTTCCAAACTGCATCACCTGGGAAGCCGGGGAAGAGGAGAAGGGAAGGAGAAAGAGAACAAAGTCAAAAACCAAAGTGAACCACAGAAGAGGAACCAGAGAAGAACAAAAGTGAAATGTTTTTGCTTCTTCATAAGAACACCTCGCCTCCTGCACTAGTATGAACGGGGCTGCTCACAGAATGGGCTATGGTGCTGAAGAAGAGTCAGAGCCCCATACTGTTTGTCTGTATTGGACTGCAATCACAGAATCACAN
Source organism: Jacana jacana (assembly GCA_013400555.1). NCBI lineage: Eukaryota > Metazoa > Chordata > Aves > Charadriiformes > Jacanidae > Jacana > Jacana jacana. The sequence continues at coordinate 45,527 of VZTM01030233.1, forward strand.
TCGTATGGGAGATGCTCCACTCCCTTCATCATCTTGGTAGCCCTGCCCTGGACGCTCTCCAGCAGTTCCCTGTCCTTCTTGAACTGAGGGGCCCAGAACTGGACCCAATATTCCAGATGGGGTCTCACCAGGGTAGAGTAGAGGGGGAGGAGAACCTCTCGGGACCTGCTAATCACCCCCCTTCTAACTCTATAGGATAAACTGAGCTTGGAAACACGCTAGACCGTATACAGCATCGTCACCAATCACCTCAGCAGATGTGGGTTACACCAGCACCATCCTTCCTGAAGGAAAACACCACTCTCTCCCCTGCAGACATCTTATCATCAAGCCATTAGGAAAAGAGATTTTGTTTTCAAAGAAACGAGCTTTCAGGGAAGGGGAATAACCGATCTCTTGAACCAAGCACTTCAGAGCCAGTAAGCTGCACGTTCTTTGCAGTTCTGTTTTCCTTTGCATAAAGCTCACTAGCCCATAATTACACCGAGAACAAATTAGCAAAGGGGCGGTGGGAGCTGTTTGAAATGCAAAGCAAGGCTAGTCAGGTTGTTTATTGTTCTTCCACAGGGAATATCGGAAGTTTGGCCTATTATTACTGCTTTTCCACTTGCTTCCTCAGAAGCCCAGACAGTATTTGCTCTACAGTGAAGTTCTTTGAGCTAGAAGGGAGGCTGCCTGTGCAAGCCAAGTCAGGTTTTGTTCCCCCACCAGCAAAACCTGCAGCCAGGTGATTTTTCCCAGCTGTCTACCAGCAAGTATCCAAGGCTGTTTAACTGAAGAAGAAAGACATACATGGCTCTAATCACTGCTTTTGTAATGAGCTGTTGTGACAGATAAACAAAACCAAGAGACTACCACCAGACACAAACATCGGATATTTAAGACATCTAACTCCCAAGTTAAATCAGAGGGAGTTGAGAGCCTTGATGTCTTTAATAAATTGAAAGTGACTTACAGAGATGGGACAGCTGGATGAGGAAATAAATACATGTTCCCTGAGTCTCAGTCCAGTGTCCTGCTGATTGATACCACTTAATAGTCTGGGGCTGGTGTAGTAACATCCCACTCTGGCCAACGTGAGAGAGCCTAAAATCAAATTTTTTGAGTCCTCTACTCATGGGCAGTTCAGAAGTAGCCCAGGAGCACTCTGTTCTGTGCAGGATCAGTGTCTCCCTTCTCTAGCATTGAGAACCAGCCCCCAAGGGCGGGTAACCCACAAGGGGAAATTTTGGCATGGAGCAAACCGTATCTTTCTGCCAACTGGATAACCCCTGGGAGCATTGCAAGAAGGGAGCAGTGTTCCCTCAGCTAGCTGCCATCCACAATCACCACCACCAAATAGAACTACAGCTGGGGAGATCTGTTGTGTTTATTACAAACCCCACCTACCTTCAGCAGTGAGAGCCAGTGAGACTAAAGGAGGCCCTCATTCCCATGTCTGACTGGAGTAAGACCAAACATAATCTGTACATTTACTTTACAACTGAACTTTCCCCTCCATTCTGAATCTATACCTTTGATGGCTGTTTTTTGTCAACCACGTGGCAAAGCTTTATTTTCACAGAGCAGGAGCCACTCAACTGTGTGAGAGGCAGAGCTTATTTCTGGCCCAGCTTTCCCACCCCCGTGCCCAACCCTGACCCGCGTGTGCTGTGCTGCCCTCTCCTACCTGTCGTCCTTCCAGCTCAATCTGGAAGTTTTTTGCCGACTCCTGGGTCACCCGCCCTCCAAAGTCCAGCTGATAGACTTGCGTCGCCTCATTCCACAGTGGCTGCTTGTTGGCCATCACATACACAAAGCCCTGGCTCCCCAGTCTCCCGTCCTCCTTCTCGCTGGCCTTCCGGCACTTGAATTCATCCAGCTCACTGGCTGTCCTCAAACTCCTTTTGGTTTTCCAACCCTTTTTGCTGCCCTGGCTCTGGTTCATCAGTTCATCCCCACTGATAAAAAGCTCTGGCTCACTCTCTGAACTGTCCTGAAACTCGTTCGTCTTGTTTAGCTTCTTGGACTTCAGCTGGTCTTTCTGGCTCTTGACTTTCTTCTTCTCCCTCCCCAGCCGAGGGCTGGATATCAGTGAGTTGAAGTCAGTCAGCGTCCTTGCCTCCTTTTTCACCTTGCCCTCAGTGATAGCCTGCACATTTCCTTCCTCAGCCCGACTGTCCAGGCGCTTTCGGCTCTTCTTGCCAAATTTGTCAGTCCTTTGAGGAACGGGACTTTCTGTCAAGGAGAGCACCTCCTGGAAGGTGTCTGCTGTCTCCACCATCACCTCTGTGCCCACGTGGCCCTGCAGCTCTGCTGGTGGGGGAGACATCACTGGCTTCTCCACCACGAGGAGCGGCTTAGGGGGCAACGTGCCCTGGGGGTTCGGTACGGGTGGGCAGGTGCTGTAGGAGCTCCATGGGTGCAAGGCGATCGGTGGCAACTGTAAACTAGAGCAGGCGCTACTTCCAGGGTACATGGGTGGCAAAGGGCAATAGGAGAGGTTGGATGGATAACCTGGCTGAAGCACAACTGTGGGCTCCTGCTGTGCAAACTGTGTTGGGGCCAGAGCTTCTTTGGGGGAGCAAGGGGGCTGCATTCCCTGAAGGGGAGGGGCACTGTAGCTTCCTGGGTAAGGTACTCCAACCCCGTAACTCGTCTGGAAAGTGGCAGTGGGACTGGTTGGAGACTTGGGGGAAACAAATGGCATTCGAGACATATCCAGGTGTTGAGCTTGACCAATGATGAGAGGAGTAGGTTTTAGAGGGTTGGGCACTGAGCTCTGAGATGTCCTTTCCTGAGGAACCCATATCTCTTCACTCACCATAGGGTCCCACTGGTACGGTGGTGGCCGTTTTACACTGAGGGCAGCCTCTGCCAAAGCCACGGGTACGTGCCGTATTGATTTCTCCACGGGGCAGTGCTGAGAAAGGGCCTCATCCTCCGTGAAGGCGGAGTTGATATAATCCGCTCGGTCACGGGAATTGTCAGGTGGGCTCAGCAGGCTGTAGGAGGACTGGGAGGCCAGAGGCGAAGTACTGACAGAGTGAGCGATGACAGAGCTGTGCTGGGACCCACTCCCCGTGCTCAGGTCAGGTCTCATGCCACCAATACTGGAAGCGGTGCTACTAGCATTGGCACTAGTGATGTTGCTCACACCACCAGTGCTCGCGTTGCTGCCACCACCGCCGCTGCTGCATTGGCTGCAAGTGTACAAGGCGGTGGGTACTCTCTGCTGGTACTGCGCTGTGACAACGCTGCTCTTGGCTTTCGGGGGAAGCTGCAAGGTGGCTCTCTGACCGTCCACCAGCTGAGCCATTTTCAGGGCTGCCTCTCTGCTGTTCCTCCGCAGAGTTGCATGAATGATACTGCTGTCCAGCCTCTGCGTGATGCTTCTGCCTTGGGACAGCTGACTGGCGATGTCAGGGTAGGGCGGCGGGTCCCCGGTTGGGATGGAGTAACGGGGGACCGTGAGCCGGTTCAGGGTGGCACTGGTGCAGGGCTGCTGCATCTTCTTCTCGGCGGCGGTGATGCGCAAGGTGGCAGAGCTGCCAGGCCCTGGCAAGGTGTAGGTGCTCTGGGCGCAGAGCATCCTGGTGCGAGGCCGGCAGACCTCCTCCACGTTCCCACTGCTGTCGAACGTCGTTATCCGCTCGTACCCCAGGGGTGTCTGGTAGTGCCCCGCTGGGTAGAGGGAGAAGTCCCCCTTTTTCAAGCAGAGATCAAGGGGTGGCTG
>VZTM01030233.1:49272-114164 GCA_013400555.1 Jacana jacana
CCCCGGCCAGCGCCCCTGCGGCCAGCGCCCCAGCCCCGGGGCTGGGAAACCGGCCTGGAGCCCCTGGGAAGTGTCCCGCCCCCTCGCCCCCCGCTTCTGCCGGCGGATTGGCCAGCACGTCCAGCTGCACGTTCTGATTGGCCAGCAGTGACTGGACCAGGCCGATGCTCTGGGTGGGCGACATGGCCTGGGCCGAGCTGTGGATGGGGGCGATGGGGATGTTGACGGTGCATGGCGGGCTGCTGGCAGGGGCTCCAGGGGCTCCGGGCACTGCAATGAACAACACAGCATGTCATCCACCGCCCCAGCACACTCTGCCCCAGGGCCTCCTTGGGCCACCCCAGGACCAGACCCAGAGGGGTGAGAGGCCACAAGCCTTTGCTGATTGCATCAGTTGGGCAAGCCAACGGGCACTAAAATAGGCTATTTTCCTGAAATATATATTTCAAATGTGTATTTTGGGGGTTTCTTCAGCAGCTGAGGAAGACACGTGGGTTGTTAGATAGGTTTAATGGAAAAACTTCATGGCAGCATTTACATAACATTCAGAAACTGGGGGAAATTGCTTTTTAAAGCTCGTTAGAATAAAAAACCCTGCGTGTCTTTTGTACTTTGTCAGTCCACTTTACCTTTGACTGTTTATACTGCCTGCTATCTTCACATATTTGCTTAAGCACTCTGCTGCATTGGGATGGAGTGCTATCAGATCCCCACATCAATGGATCAGACCTTAGTTTGCACAAGTAAGCCAGTCTGTCTGCACTGCTTCTCGTTGCACAATTATCTATTTGTAATAGCTGGTGATAAACTTTAAAGTGACTTCCTGGGAGGGACACTCCCTCCCAAGTTAAAGTTCAGAGCTTGCTTTCACACTACACTACGATTCCCACAGACTTTGCTGCGTCAGGACTCAGTAGTTTTCAGGAAGGGTTTTTTGATAGTAAATAAATCAACAAACAATAGGAAGGATAATCCACTCAGAAACCCATGGTTGCCCCTAGTCCTAGGAGACCACTAATATGGTTTCTGACTTCCTCTAGGGCTGCTGCTACCTGATGGTGAGGCACAAAAAAGTTACTGCTGGCCCAGGCTGGCTCCCTCTAGAGCCAGACACGCTGATCAGACAGCAGTTATGGATTTTGACTTGGATATTTGTTGTCATTAAAAAAAAATGAAGAGAAGGAAAAGAAGAAGAAAAAGAAAGTGGAAGATCTGCACCAAAGGCAGTGTATAATATCTAATATAATGTCCACAGACTCAATGAGCCTGTTGTCAACAAACAGTCAACAAAAGGCATATATTATTACCTCTCGAATATAGAATGTGCCAAAGCAACCAGGAATGCAAAAAGAAGGTAGATGAAACAGGGAGAACGAGGAATATGATAGAATGAAATACAGACAAAACTTATAAAAGTTCTTGAAAGAAGATATGTGTGGAAGAGATGTGAGGAAATAGGTGAGAAGACAAAAGACTGAAGAAGTGGGTGCTCTGTAGTCAGGGGAACTTCAGCATCAATGTTTGGACAGGCTGCAACCAGAAACGGGAAAAGAAGAAAATGTATATAGGCAAAGTTCCACACGTGGGTGGTAGTGAACAGGGGCAGTGAGGTAAGAAGCAGTTCTGGTGATTTCAAGCAGAAGCATGCAGCTTGCTCAGTCGTTTACAATTGAGTGATTCCAACAGGAACTACCACTGAAAAGCTGGAGAACACCAGGGAAATAAGAAGACTAGGACAAATATAGATGCAGAAGTCCAGAAGGAAGGAATAAAATATAATAATGAGGGGAAACAGTAAATACAGCATTTAACCCCCCAAGAATCTTTATTAGTTTTCCAGTATAAAACCCATGGAAAATGATAAGCAAGTTTCATCAGCAGGTTTATGGGAGGAAAAGAGACTAGAGTAGTATCCAGGATCCTAGAGTCATAGCCAGGATCATTTAAGTGTGCCAAATTCTGTAGAGACCTCTGATTTGCAAGGCCAGATCAGGCAAGAGATCCATTAGGACTCCTCCAGCCACTGCCCAGTTCCTAATTAAATTCTAATTAAAATTCTGCTCCTCTGTGTATGCCCTGTAATTACATTTTCGATAGCGTTAGGCTTTTATCGGCAGGAGTCAGGAATGTGGTAGGTGTACAGAGGTCTGTGCCTTTGCTGCCACGTTTTTGTGGTCGTTCTGTTTGTTCCTTTAGAAGACTGACAGCTAATCTTAACTGCCCCCAAGGCTGCCTGGCCACTCTTTCACCCTGCTGCCTGCAGGTTAGCACTTCACCCGCCAGAGCTTGAGGTCTAGTTTGTTAGCTTGGCTTGAGCAACCCAGTCATGGGTATTAAGTGCCATATCCAATAAAATCTCATTCCTTGCAGTGTTGCTTAATATCCCAAAGTGTTTAAACCCAATGTTGTTTGTTTTTTTTTCACTTCTCCAATGGTTTTTAATTTATTTGTTTGCATAATTTGCAAGTTAAACCAATTCACTGTCCATTTGCCTTGCCAAATCATTACGGACTACATCAAAAAGCACCTCTCCCAAGGGTCCCACACTGTGGACACTGCACTGCTCCAGAGCAGCTTTCTGCTATGGGGTTTTAAATTTATCAGGTAATCATTATTTACACTACAATATTTTTTTCCCATTACTATACAGCACTTTTTTCCTTCATATGCAGGCTTTAAGAAAGGATATCCCCAAAAATGTTTTTGCAGATTGAAGTAATGAAGATTTGAAATGAAGTAGCCTCCATTTGCTAAGTCACAAGTGAATTTTCAGAAGCAATGAGAAAGAAAGAAGTGGGCAAGAAGAGGAAGGCTGTTAGAGAGGATAGGGAAGTCTGATTCATTTACAAGCCTTCTCAAAAAGCTGCCAAAAACCTCTCTAACAATTCCCTACATATTTGGTGCTCACCAACCTGCAATTCTGCATACCATTTCAGCTCTTTTAATACTATAAAAGGAACTGATATTGCAGATCTAATTCAATTTTAAGGAAGGGTTGTGAAAACTTTATATTAACTTTTTTTTTTTCTATTTCATTTTTGCATTACTTTCTGTCAGTTTGAACCATGTTTCATAAGGGAAAATACTGAGTGCTTCCTATGCATAATATATATGCAACCACCAATGTCTCATAATGCATGTGAACATAATGCAGACATAAATTAGGCAAGCCAAGCCCAAAACTGTAAAAGAATGGGTTTCATAAGTACAAGAGTATTTCTTTAGAAGTCTAGAGGACTACTCTGATGCTTGGATCAGACACAATCTCTGGTGCTTTCAGCAGTCAAAAACTTGGTCTGAAATAATGATGCTATTTCCATTTATTTCAATAGACTCTAGCATAAGGCTTTAATTGCTTTGCAGTGCTCACACTCCTTCCTCCTTAAAGGGGGCCATGACAGACACTCCTGTAGTTCCAAAATCCTGTGACCTGGCAACAGGAACCCCTCACTGATGTGAAAATTCTGAAATTGTATTGATTTATCTACCTGTCTATTACTGTTAGTTTTATTGGTGTGCCACATTCACATCACCTACGTCCAAGCCTTCCCTTACACTGCCCGAATCTGCTGCTGCCTTACGTCTCAGTGAAATGAAGAGACCCCCCCTTGCTTATAGACTGCTTTACTATTTTAGCCTCTCTGTGAGACACAGTATTGATAAAAATCCAAATGGGCATTTGTCACTTCTCAAAGGGTGGCTGAGTTTTACAGGAACCTACCCTCCAACTCAAGAACTTTTGGGTCTCCCAACCCACCCTTTTGGGTCTCCAACACATTACAATTCTGTCCTACAAAGATGTAGAAAGCAAGGCTTCAGTCTACAGAGAATTCTTAGTGAACTAAATAGAAGATGATTAATTTTCCAATGAACTTGAAACATAGCAGCTCTACGTGTATATTTTCCACGTGTTTTAGAAAACAACGTCTGTAACCTTATTCTAATCCAGTTCTACAGGACTCCATCAGAATAAAGGATTTAGATTTGGATGTTTAACAGAGAGGGCTAGTGACACAAGTAATCTAGCCTTCATCTAGCTTAAGCCATAACACAGCAGACCTCCAGCTCTTCCTTACCTGGTAAATCATCTTCATCTTCACTGAAAACATTTGGATTAAAGACAGGCAGGTTAATGTAGTCCATTGAAATCTTCCGCACTTCTGGCAGATATATTGTCATCTGCCTGGGTTGCAGATGCAGCAAACTGGTTTTATATATTACTAGAGAAAGAGGATAACAAGAAATATAAAAAGAAAATCTGCTAAAGAGCATCTAAAGCTAAGAAAGAACCAATTCAAAGCACACAGAGGGGTATGACTATTTATTTCATGTATTAAGGGAGAACTTTGAAGAGTAGGGCTGATGGTTGGACTTGATGATGATCCCAAGAGGTCTCTTCCAACCAAAATGATTCTATGATTAATGAATAAATCCATGTAAGGGCCGTTCTTGGCCAAATCACTGTGTAATACTGCATAAAAAGAATGAAAGATTGCTACTTGCAGCTATTTCTCTTTAAATAGAAGCAGCGTCTTTGCTTGAAGAATCTTGAGCGTGACCTTGTAAGAGCTTTTTTTAACATTATTTTGGCATAATTAGTAACTAAATTATTATAAAAATCTGAGTTTTAAATATATTTCTCTTACAGTAATTTAAACCTTATGATTTTTATAGTCTTGCAAAAAATTTTCTTTATTTGTTTGGGATTTGTTCAAAAAACTTTAAAAATAGAGATCTGGGCTTGACTTAATTAACCTTTTATTAGAGCTGAGACTTTTAACATTTTAGTGATCGTCTCATTATTGTATTTATAGATTTTATTCCGTTTTAGTTGCAGTGATTTTTCTCAAATCTAATCCTGACTGTCCACAGAAAATAAGTGCTTTGTTACAGAACACTTTAGATCACTTAGAAAGAACCACACAGCAGAAGTCTGTTGTTTGTTAGAAAAAGTTGGAGATGCAAAACATCAATAGAGTTCACTTTTACCTGCACCAAGGTTAGTCGGTAGGAAAGCAGCCAAACCCACAATTTTAAATTTGGTTCCCCAGATATTGGAGGTGACCTGAGCAAGGTAGTTGTGCTGCAAAGCAAAAACAAGATAATTTTCACCTAATAAAATCTGTATCAAGCTCTAATAAAAACCTGCAGAGCAACCAAGCTATTGCAAGTGATAATACAATTTCAGCTCCTCTTGGTTTTATTTCATTGACACTGCCTAATGTGCCCATCTAGCACCTGCTATACGTGGTCATTAAGAAGCCTCATTTTGGGATCTGAACACCGTCAAAAATGATGTATACAGCGGCCCTATAGGCTGATTAAAGCTCCTGAGGGTCAGAACTACACGATGTGCTGCTTTTATTGAGAATAGGTCTGTCTTCAGACACTTGTTTCTCCTGTACAAAAGCACCGCAACTCCGCATTTCAGAAAGCAATACAACATGCCCTTTGGTTCTACGCTTAAGAATCACCTTATAGAGCAATAAATAAGACAGAAATTAATTGCTCATGATGGTAAACATATTGTTCCTGGAGCTCCCAGAGCAGCTTCCCAAATCACTGCTTCTATGGTGATCACATTATGGATCTGAGAGACCACAAGATTTTCTCAAAGGCCAAGAGTTACACTGCCAGTATGAGAAGCAGGACCGAAGCCTCTGATCTGCTGCCCTATTCAAAGGGCTTTTGGTCCTACCTACCCTTGCAGTGTAACTCCCCTGGAATGTTCCACTATAGAGGAAAAAGTAAAACGACAGAGCAGAGAAAAAAGCAACTGAAACAAAACAAAGGAAAATTACCAGAGCACAGGTTGGTGCCATAAAATATGTAAGCCAGCCTGGTTCTACAGCCTGCTGAGTTTCATTTACCCACAGGATGTGAGCAGCAAAAGGAGCGCAGAGCGCTAATTCCTTGCCTTCCTTCCAATTAAGGCTGTTCCACATAAATATGAAATAGAGAACATGTGGCCCTCTGAAGTGAGCATTGCCTTGCAGATTCCTAACAAAGCTGAGAACTATTATGGCATTAGGACAGCTCTGAGTAACAAACACTTTCACATATGCTTTCAAACAGCCAACATCACTGCCTAGAATAAAACCTCTCACGTGGATTCACAGTGAGAGAAGCTAGTGGTGCCAGGACTAATACTGAACTGGAAGATGTGCTTCTCTAGTTGTTCCATCTATTTGCTATAATTAAATTAAAACCAATTATGGGTGATCACTGAATCTATATCACAACTTGCTGCCTCTGGAAGGAGGTGCATTTGAACTCAGGTCCAGTCACAGTGTGCACAATACCTGAGTAATGTCTTCTAAAGGAAACTCTCTCCGGGTCAGGCTTGGTGAACCAATAGAAGGTTTCCTTATTGGTAATCTCGGTGATCTTGATATCTCCTGTGCAGCTCGGGACATCTTGGGAGATTTGCGAGCTTCTATATTGATTCTGCACATAAAGCAATAATTAGAATCATCAATGGGCATGCAAAAATGCACAAACCTCACATCTTTGAGTGTAAAGATGTAATGAAGACAGCTGGTATGGTGTCATCTAAGTGACTATTGGAGACTGTAGAGTCTATGGGATGGAGAATTATGGGTCAAATTTCAAGATATATAAGGCCTGACCCTCCTGCAGTAACTGAGCCTGGACCCCTTCCAATTCATTTAACAAAGCTGATAGCAGCTCTACCAGATACAATACATCTTCCACTAATCCACAGAAAGGTGTCGTGCTGAGCAATTTCAGTTATGCAGACGCTGAGTAAAGCCTCAAGAAATGAAAACTTGACATCTCATCTGGCAGATCTCCATGCTAGTACAGCAAACCAAGGTGCCACAACCTTCATCAGTCCTCTTGCTCCAAGCCCAAAGTTACTCCTACCTCCCATTATACCAAGTGGGTCACAATCAAGCACCTGAAAAATCTCACTGGTGGAAAAAATAATGAGCAAAAGCTACATTTCAAAAGTATGCTCTTAGAAAACAGAAGCTGAAAGATTGTGGTTATTTTCCTTGACCCATTTCGGTTTTAGGCTCTGGAACTGATTCTTTTGTCAAGTACCAGTGAACTAAAACTCAGGTATTTCATAGATTATATTCCCACATAAAAGAGTGCATTTCCTTTGCCTCACACTAGGACAAGCTCATATCGTAAAACCTTTGGAAAGAGTCAGCTGCAGCTAGAAGGCATCAGGGCCCCAATGCCATAACATGCAGCTGGCAGAGAGATGCCCAGTGAGGCTCTGCACAGGTAGAAGGTTCTGTCTATGCACATCATTAACATAACACAGACCTTACAGGAAAGCAATGAGACAAACCAATAGCTTAGAAGCTTGTTTTGCATATCAGTACAGAACCTCCTCAACCCAGTGTTTAGGACAATCTCTTTGTAGAAGGTCACCTCAGCAGCAGTGTCACCTATGCCAGGATCTATGCCACCTATGCATGGACTTAAGAATTTGAAAACAGGAAGTAATGCTTTAGCTCAATCAGGGACCCTAAGCACGGAGGAGGTGAAAAGACAAATAGTCTGAAAGATGACATTTATGGTGGCATCAGTTCACATGGCAGAGGCAGTGGTGGGAGAGTTAATGAAGTCTTTCTTTGAGCTCGCTTGGGGAGAAGCGATGTCCTATTGTTTCCCATTACCTGTTGCCTCAGGACCTTCCCCAAAGTCCACCTCAACACCAACCTCCGAGATCTCCCCAGAACTGCATGCTGTCAGTGGACCCCAATCCTCCACAAGACTCCCATCTGCCCAAGGGANAAAAAGAAAGGAAGACAATCTGGGGGGAAAAAGAGGAGGAAATATCCAAGCAAGGATTACCTGGGGAGCTTGGGTGATTTGCTAGCTCGACTGATTTTGGGGGATTTCTTGGCTGCCCAGTCATCGCTCAGTTCGATATCGCTGGAGTCGGAGCAGTTGCAGCTGTCAATCACAGTGGAAATCAAGCTGTTTCCATAGATTTCATCTACCAAGACAGGCCCCAGAAAATGTAAGTGCTGCTCAGGAAAACTACTATCGGTTACAACTGTCAGTCATCAGAAACAGAAATCCAATCCACAGGCAGAAGCTGAGGTAAAACTATGCAGAGATAATCAACCGTTCTGCATTCTGCCTAGCACGAACTCCGGATTTTCCGTGGTTCAAACTCAAGTGAACATGATTCAGAGGGGTGAAGAGCATTCAATCAACTTCAAAACTGAGACTCCAGAATATTTTGTGCTAATTAGCCATGCATTTCCCACTATTCAAAATACAAGAGGGTTCCCTTTTGCAAACAGCAGGGCAGAATTTCAGAGACTTGAGCCTAGGTCATGCTGAAGATTTTTCTTTTCTGCATAAAAATAATCAGATGCCACCTTCTAGGCTGCATATACAGATTTTCTTTAACTCATGAGGATTTAATATCTAAGCCTTTCTAAATCATATTTTATACAGAGCAACAATTCAGTTCTACCTGCTTTTCCATCTGTTTTAGGATCCATGATGACAAACTCGGGCCTCAACTTGCTGATACGACGTCCTTTCAGGATAGGCACCAGCCCTCCAAGGTATTCCAGGTACAGGGTATAGCATGGACCACCAACCTCTGGGTCATCTTCTGTCCGCTTCATCGTGCAGTGAAGGCGTTCATTACCAGCTGTTGGGTAGCTGACAAAATCTCTCATATTGTTTGGGTCTGGGATAGGAGGCTTAATTAAATGAAGGAAGGAAAGAGAAAGTTTCCCATAGGTTAATGGTTTGGGTTTTTTTGTGGTGACTTAATGCTAACACAACTATCTGAATTTGAACCCAACTCTAATTTGGCAGGTCAAGATTAGTACAGGCTGCTGTGTGAGTTATGCAGGACCCACACACAAGACAAAGTGGCTGTGTGTTATTTATTTAGGCTAAAATTAGTCACATCAAAGAGGAAGGTTGGGTTTGTGGTTAGAACACCAAATTAGACAACAAACCTGTATTCAAGTCCTGGCTCTATCACAGACTTCTCTTTTAACTGAGGTGACGTGGTACAGTCTAAGTCTCAGAGTGTCTTGCTTCTTGCTGGGGCCCCGAGTGAACGTGGACAGTCAGGTTCCCATTCCTGGTTGGTGCTGGAACATGCTATGCCACTATGCTACAATGCTGTCCGCTCAGAAAGAAGCCTGTGCCTCTTGTATCACTTCTAAGCACATGAGCCATCTTTGCTGAGGACCTCTTTGCATGCAATGTGGAGAAATATGAGCACAAAGCTCGGGGTGGGTTACTTTGCCCTGCTTCCAGCACACCATGTATTGATCCATAAAGAGCTCAGTCCCAAAGCGGTTGGACTGCTTTTGTCTAGGGTAATGTAGCCTGTATGACACAAATACTACTGATGTGTATGGATGGATATTATTCTATGGTTCTAAATCCACACAGTTTCTTTAAAAATGAAAATATAAGAAAAAAATGTAGGGGGAAAAAAAGAATACCTGCCAAGATGGATATGGGCTGAAGAGAGATCTATAAATGCAGTCCTCGTGCTGCAGGGGAATGAGGGTGCCTTGCCAGGCACTGGAGGATGGCTGACAGTGTAGGTGGGAGTATTTGGCTGGGGAAGAGCCGGGGTAAAGTATAAAGCAGGCTGAGGAGGCTCCAGAAACACCCACGAAACAGCAGGGGCATGTGGCTTCTGGCAATCCTGCTTCAGCCTCTCAGCTATGCAGCCCTGTGACCACTCCCCACCCTGGCAGCGCCTCTAGGAGGTGACAGAAGGGTTGCTGGCAATGATGTGTCCCTGTACGGCCTCTGCCCCTCTGATCCTTGCTATGGCTTCCAGCCCTGCTACAGCCAACCGCTGCCTTCATCCCATCCCATCCCATCCCATCCCATCCCATCCCATCCCATCCCATCCCATCCCATCCCATCCCATCCCATCCCATCCCCAATAGCCAAGAAAGAGTCACTGATGCTCTAGAGAGCTGCAGGGGTGGCTGTGGGACAACATGGAAAGCATCCTGAGGAGAAGTAGGCATGTTAGGAAGAAGTGAGACCCACTGGTCTGCTACATACTCTGCAGATTTGTAGTCAGAGATGTTATGGTTACAGCAACACATTTATTCTTCTCCAGCAAATGAGATGTTCCACAAGTAGCAGAAATTGCCCTGATTAGCAGTACCCAAATGGAACTGTGCTGAATCATTATTTTATAGGCATAATTTGTTCTCGTTTAAGCTGGGCCAACTCCACTGATTTCAAATTAGTTACTTGAGCTCTGCATTGTTTTAACAATGACCTAAAACCAGCTCAAGAGAATGCTACAACACATAGACAAAAATATGTTACCACAAAAAATATGTTTGAATATAGAGCATCTCCCAGCTAATGCTCTAGTTGATGGTGATAAAGTGGTGGTGATAAAGAGTTTAGAAATCCCGAGACGTGATCAAGGGCAAAACCACAAGACAAGGGGGTTGAGAAGATGGCTCTGGGTATAGGGAAAGGCATAATGTTTGATTCATTTTCCCACAGCACTGGTGGAGCAGTAAGGTTAGCAGAACTCACTGTCAGTAGAAATATTCAGGCAGTCACAAGTCTCAAGTATAACTTTTCTGGCAATATAAGGACTCATGTAACAAGTAGGGAGGCGACAGTTTTACCACTGTGAATCTCTCCTATAACTGTGACACAATATTATCATCAGCATGAGCTTCTTCAGAAGTCTTTGTGAGTCACCAGCATATTTTACCCTTGGAAAGGCCATCCCCATGGAATAAAGCAGATCAACATGTGTGAGCCTTCCTTTCAGATGTTAGTAGTCACCAAATGGATCAGTAGGCTCTTGAAATGGACAGGAATGACCCTTTGTCAAGCTTTTAAAATGGTAACTGTCATAATTATTACATCTTTGAATTTATCCATTGTCACTTAGGAGCAGGAAGGAGCAGGGGAACTCAAGCAAAACCCTTCCCTCTTCCTCACAGACACATTTTTCTTTCCTTTTACCTTGATTGTTGGTATGAAGGCAGTGGTGAGGTACGAGCAGAGCCGAGGGGGCAGAGTCAGTTTGCTGATGTCCTTGTCATCCCGCAGGCAGCTAGCGATGGTCTGCTGGCACAGCAGCTGCAGGCTGGAGACCCTGTGCTCCACTCTGACAACATACAGGGCAGGTCCAGAAGCCATCAGCAGGCGCGAATCCCTGTGACCCCAACAGATGGAGATGATGGGACGCTGCGTGGGGAGGAAAAGGACACAACTTTCAAAGAGCATATACACTTACTCCAAGATAGTTGCACAGCAAGTGATCACGTGAATTCAACACCAACCATGTCACCCAAGTCTTCCAGAAACTTAAATGCTATTGCTCACAAGAAGGGAGAAGAACGTGGACCCATGAAGTTATCTATATCAGTGGTTGAAGTGTATACAGTGTTTTTTACTCAAGGCTTAAAGCCCTTTACACGGGGAATTGTCTACCAAATTCATTACCTAGACAGGGAGAGTGACTTTAAAGACACACAGTGTTACATCACATCTTTTGATACCCTCTCCAGGTCATTTCTTCAGTCATCTAATCAATCCTCATCCACTAGTAACGGCTTGCATTTTACAACAGATAAGTTAAATTATGTGCCCAGAAACACTTAGTGAACTAGTGGATAAAACCCAATTGCTTTGCTTGTCTTGCACTGAGTCTTCTGCTGCACCGTGTCTCTTTTCAACTATTCCCAAAGCTGTGAAAGAGCACCAGGAACGAAACAGAGAACGGCCTTTGGTCTTCTGCTTGTCTACACTCAGAAATGTCTACATTCCTGGCAGTAAAACCAGAAAGAGTCAGGGGCGACTGGTACTAAGTGTTGGAATGAGGAGCAGGATAACAATAAACAAAGGCAGCTTTGGACATTATTCCCTGCTGCATGAGCATTAAAAGTTTCTGTGAGAATCCTGGGTTGTGCTCACAAGGAGTTCTCTAAACTCTCTTCCCAACCCCCAATTTTTCACGTAAAGCCCCAGCCTGTTGCAGCTTCTTATAGCCCTATCACTACTACTTTTGCTCTTCATGAATGCTAGCTGCATCCACCTGTCATCTCTTGCTTTCTGTGCTTCAAAGCATTTGCAAACATGCACAAACTGTAGGAAATTTCAATTCCAGAGCTGCTATCTCTACACAAATACACAAGTCAACACCACAAAACTCTCACACCATGAAGAATACCGTGCTGCAATCAGTGAACTACAAAAGGTTTGCTCTTTCCTATGAAGGGCTGCCTTTTCACAATCTCTTGACACTCAAAAGTTTAAGCAAAACTTTTCTCATCTAAATGATGAACTGTTTTTACTGAAAGGTCAGGGTCTCTTCAGAATATCTTTGCTCTTCACAAGATGTACCAAACTAGAATTAACTATACAGAAGAAAAGAATCAAGGCACCACCAGCAGTAACTTTGCCCCATCCCTGGAGGTGTTCAAGGCCAGGCTGGATGGGGCTTTGAGCAACCTGCTCTGGTGGGAGGTGTCCCTGCCCATGGCAGGGGGGTTGGAACTCGATGATCTTCAAAGTCTCTTCCAACTCTAACCATTCTATGAGGAAAAAAGCTTTCCCTTCAGTTACAAATTCAAGATGCTTAAAGGTGAGAAACCAGGACAAGATGTTTTTATGTCAATGATATAAAGCAGAACGCAGCTGCACAGCACTCTATCAATGTCTATCATCAAGATAAAGGGTTGGACAAAATTACTTTTTCAGAGAAAAGATCTGCCCTGCTATGCCATCTTATCCCACATTTAAATTTCAAGGAAGGTATTGGTCTTAAAGTGGGAGGAATGAAGAAGCTTCATTTTCATTACATCTAGGCAAGACCACACACACACACACTTCCATGGAGGCACAGACCTTCAGGCTGACTGATATGCAAATGGAAAGCAGCAACATGTGAACCTTCTGATTTTCACAGTAACTGCTAAAGGCATTTTGTAGCTGAGAACTTAAAAAAGAATTGAAAAATCCTTTGTGTACCATCAATACTTATTACATGGCTTGTCATAACCATAATCTGTGGGACAGCCTTAAACCTGATGAGAGATCACATAAAGCATGCCTTACTGATTGGTATTGTCATGATTTGAGAGGGTGGCTCAGCCCTAATATTGTCTGGTAGTAATGAGACAGTTCAAGCTGCTTGCAAAAGAAACACAATTGAAAAGGCACTGACACGAGTTAGGAACCTGCCTCATCTACTGCACGACAGCCCAAGAAAGGCACCAGTAGAAGTGACCCTGATTACCCCATGGGCTCAATTCCACCACGGGCAGAACTATCCACCTGATTGTTACCATGGGATCCAAACTGCACCCTTGTGTTCACCTTCCATCATCTAAAGCTTACCTACAAATACGGTGAAGGAACAAACAAGCACGTGACTCAGCACACAGGTGTCTTCTTACTGCATAGAGCTTAAAGCCCAAAGAGATGTCTAATATCCCAGCTATCACAGTCCAATACAGCACACCCAGACAGCCCTACCATGAAGTCTAGTACTGCAGCCATTACAACCCAATCTATCTCACCCAGATAGGCCTCTGGTCATCCAAATGTTCACTTCTCTCCTCAGGTTCCCGCTGCATACAAAGGACAGCAGTGGTGCAAGAACCTTTGCAGTCTTAAACGTGTCCCCAAGCTTTGAAAGGCTGGATGGGATCTCTGGCAAGACAGCACTGTGGAACTGAGAGTCAGAAGTTGAAAGACGTTTCCTCACTGTATGATTTCACCACAGTTTCCCAAACGGGCAACCACAGTTCAGCTGTCTTGTAACTTCTCAATGTCTGACTCCCTTCTGTTCTGTTTATGTGTTTTTATGTAGACAATATGTGAGTGGGTGCATGTTTAAATACACATGCACACAGGCACACAATACCTTTAAGTGATGTACTGTCTGTAAATAATGACACTTCTACATTTGGAGGTTTAGTCTCCCCACACACCTCAGATGTTTTAATCTTCATATTTTCAATGTCTTCGAAGAGCACTGTCCCATACTGGTTTTGTCTTTGCTTACCAACTCACCAGACAGCTTTGCCTTCCTTTTCTCTGGAACAGTCAGTCCCCCAGCACTCCTCAAACCTAATATCCAGCAACACTTCATTTATGCTGAAGGGCTTAAGATTTAAGATGAGGTTTAGGGAAAATTAGCCTGTTGCTATAGGCTTGGAGAAGGAAAAGATCACCCAAATGCCAGATCTGACCTGACCTTTATATGTAGAGCTCCAATAATATTTTTCAATAACTACACTTCCCACTCTTTCCCCTGAAGGACAAGGGATATGAATCAATTACTGCAGCAAGTCAGTTATGAGCTGGCCAAACTCTGCTGAGAAAAAAACAACTGAACTCCAACACCCAACACAGAAGTATTGCTCCTCATAAAGCATCCGCTTATTTGCATTGTTTTAGCAAAAAGAGGAAGGGAAAAAGTTGTCAATACCCTTTTTGCAGCTGTTAGAAAATGAACAAGCAGATTCTAGCACAGAAGAATTTCATTTTCCATCTTTGCACACTTTGTTTTCTGCTAGGAACAAAGAAATGCAGCTACACATCTAATGTCTAATGATGATTTCCAATCTCACTTTGCATATAAAAATCCCATCAGGTTTTGAAAAGTCTCAGCATGAACTGCAAACACCAGAATGAATTCCAGGGCTTTAATACAAACATGGAGGAAAAAACAGAATCCTGGAAAAAGCCCTGAACTTGTACACATCCACAGGATTTAGCTCTATGGCAATTAATAATCAGGTAAAGGACAAAAAAATGAGATGCTTTATCAGGAGAAATATTAACTGAAAACATATCTCAAAAAGTGGCCAACAAGGAGCTCTTTTACCACTTTTTTTCTGAGTGGGCTTGAAAGTCAGCTACATCCACTCAAATCTGTACCCCCAGCTGGGATGTCGACTCCCCTTAGAAAAGCATGTGGGGATGGACATTACTGGTCAGAATCTGTGGTTGCTTCTTACAAGTCACTCATCTACTCATCTTACAGGAGAGAACACACTTTATAAACCTTTCATCACTTGTATGCAGTTCAGTCAGTGAAAACACTCTGATTCTCGAGCCGATTCTTGCTGCCTGCCTTAAGCTCAGAAATGCTGAGCCATGGGGCTGCCAGCTGCTTGCACCAGTCCCTTGGCTGCTGGCACTGGGAGTCCCATTGGTAATGAAATAAAAATGGGACTCTGGGGCAGAAAGCCCAGCAACAAGCAGTGTTTTCCTCCAGAGAAAGCACCCAACTGCAAGATAGTATCTAGCAAATGGTATGTGTGAGAACTCAGACCTGCTTTGCCTGCTTTCTCTCACTTCTTTGTGAGGCTGCTCATGTGGAGACACTGCTTTTGTCAGAGAAGCTGGAAGGTGCAGTAGCTGCAGTGGCCACCACTGGCTCTTGTGAGGTGTGTGTGCATATCGCTGTACTGCCACAGCACTCATGGATGGCTGCTGGAAACCAGTGTAACTGCTTCATTCTTCAGCCCCCCATATTTACTGTGGGAATAATATTAACTAGTAAGAACTGATGGTGATAAAAGCAATAAAGACTATGATGCAGTCAGTAACTACACTGCTGTGGCCTTACACAGAGTCACAGAATCATAGAATTATTTAGGTTGTAAGGGACCTTTAAGATCCTCTATTCCAACCGTCAGTCTAACTCAGATAAAAACCCATCACTAACCCATGTCACTGAGCACTATATCTACCTGTCTTTTAAATACCTTCAGGGATGGTGCCTCAACCACGGCCCTGGGCAGCCCATTCCAATGATTAATAACCCTTTCAGTGTAAGAATTTTTCCTGATATCCAATCTGAATGTCCCATGGCACAAACTGAGGCCAGTTCCTTTTGTCCTATCACCTGTGACTTGGGAGAAAGACATGATTTTTCATGTAGAAAACGCTGATTTGCAGATGTTTTCTTATATTCTCTCTGTTTCTACAGTTTGGTGGGGTTTTCAATACAATGATGAGATTCTATTTTAGTAAAACCAATCTTTGCTTAGATGACTGTCTCCACTTTCCAGTCCTGATGACAATGCGCTTCTGCAGCAGTCAGAGATGATCTCATGGCCTATATTGAAAAGGTCAAGGACCTTAATGATATCTCAAATAACATTTCACAAGCTAGTTCTATACTGTTGCTCTTGTTTCTCTTTCTGTAAGAAAATAAACTCTTCTTGAAGCGTTGTTGTCATCCAATAACAGCTAAATAGCATTAATTTCAGATGATATAAATGAAAGGCCATGTCAATTCAGAAGCAACCTGAACACTACGTGAAATAAATGAAGACAAAGCAAGCAAGGTCAGCTCAGCTGGGTAAGATAAAAGGCAGCCTCTTCTCTCAAAGCTTTTTGATCTGAATTTAACCTAAAATTGCACACTCCTCAGGCTTCAGTAAAATAGCTTTTACACAACTACTGGGTTTCTGCAGGAATCTTGAATCGATCGATTCAGATGCTGGGACATTTTTAGCAGAGAAGCAGCCCATGAAATGCTGTGAAAGCTGCTGCTACTGGCAGCAGGAGGTTTAGAGCAAGTGGGTCTTCTCAAAGACTCCTGGAAACATCTCCCATAAAGATTTAGCCTTTAGTACACCACTTTGTATTAGGGTTTTTAAAGTGCTACACTGATAAAAATGCAATTAGAGTTTTACTGCATCTGATCTTGTAGCCTATACAGCTGGGTCTGGAAATGTGGGGCTCATTTCACTCTTATCTTTCTTCTCCACTGCACTTAAGGTTTAAACTGTTCTTACAGTGGTTACACAGTGGTATAAAACCATAAGCTCATGTAAATTTACTGTAGAATTATAGGTGCATAGATGAGATCAGCATCAGTGTTTCTAAATCCATGTTCTTGTTCCCCTGCTCCTCTCTGGGACATATAAAAAAGAAAATTAGAAAAAGCATCCTTACTAGAATAAGGAACCAAAATGCACACCACAACTTTGAACCATTAGACAGAAACACTTCACAGGTTTGTTTAAGTTGGCAGTTGGGTCATTTTGAAGTGATCCTGTAGAAGACTCCTCTGTGTTAAGTTCAAGTGGGAAGCTCTGAAGCAGCTGTACCCGCTCAGAAGCAAAAGCAAGTGCAGGTAGTTGATACAATAAAGGCCTGTCTGCACGTCAGACAAGAAGCTCCGAAATGACAGAACTGGGTTGCAGTGTGTCAGGTAAAGAGTGTCAGCCAGACTGCAAAACAGCCTTGAATGAGTTGATTATTCTCAGCCCTGCTTGATGCCAGGGAAAGGTCGTGAGGATTTAACAAATAACAGCCAAAATTAATATTCTTCCAATAAAAGACGGATGCCGTCCTGAGTGATGGGCTCTGGGCAGCCCTGCTTTAGCAGGGCAGTTGGGCTAGATCTCTAGAGGGCTCTTCCAATTCTGACAATTCTGTGAAAAAAAATTATGATCAGCAGGACAGCCTGCTGTTTTAATCATATTTTTAAATGTTGAGGAAGCAGGACAATTAAAAAACTGCCAGCTAAAAGAACTGGGCAATTTTGGTACATCAGGTTTGTGTTTGTGTACACTAGGGCGAGTGTCATAAGTAGCTGAAATACTGATAGTTTATTTTTGAATAGTTATCTTCTCATCAACAGCCTTAAAGATACACTCTTTGTGTAAAATAAATAACCAGTATCAACTCCTCAGAGTCACAGTATGGACCCAGTTTTCACAGAACTGCGTCCAGTAAGATAAAAAAGTCTGGCATGAAGTTCTGAAGTCCCTCCTGAAGTCTTTTCATGGTTCTTTCAAGGTTCACAACAGGTTCATTTCACCTGTTCAAATCAATATTTGCCCAGCCCTTCCCGATGCTTTTTCAGCTCTTCCCACCGTATTCTGTTAATAGAGGGGGGCAGGCTGAAGCCCCAGGGCAGGAAACAAGACAGTTTCACTCTCCTAACTCTTTATGAACGCTATTATTCATGCAAAGCCTCTGCGTTCATTTGGATTGAGACAGAGGATGCCAAAACCATACTAAAGCTGGGGGAGAAGGTGGCAGATAAAACACCTTGAAGGGATCCATGACCAATCATCATCAATATGAGTTACCTGCAGTACCCAAATCTATTCTTCCTTTGGGTCTGCAGTGACTTTATGTTAGGTAAACATTCCAGTCAACTTGCATATAAATCTTACAACAGCTTTAGACTGAGCTTTGTTATAAAAAATAAAGTATCTTGCTTCTGAATATCCTGCTGAAGACACTCAGGCCAGACAAACAGCAGAAACAAAGACAGTTCAGTGATAAAATTACTGATAACATTTTTGGAAGTCTGCTTTATCAAAGAATTGGAACAGAGAACCACGGGGAAAATCAGTTTTGCACCTGTAATCCCCTATTTTTTATGTTCATTGTTGCTTTACTTTTTTGACATTTATATTTTGATCATTGCTCATTTAGAATAAATGTGCTTTTCCAGTATGACATTTGCTGCTTCAGAAGAAACAATTTTAGCAGAAGAGCTGGAGATGAGAAAATTCTTTTCTCCAATTCTTTTCTCTAGTAATCAGTGATGAATTCTATAAAATCACATTAGAAAGCTGACTGTCATGGTACAGAAAATTAATTAATTTACTTTGATGAGTAAGAAGTAGGGAGGTGATTGTCCCCTTGTACTCAGCCCTGGTGAGGCCACACCTTGAGTATTGTGTCCAGTTCTGGGCACCTCAGCACAAGAGAGATATCGAGGTGCTGGAGCGAGTGCAGGGGAGGGACACGGAGCTGGGGAAGAGCCTGGGGCATAAATCTTATGAAGAGTTTGGTTTGAAGAAGAAGAGGCTGAGGGGATACCTCATCACTCTCTACAACTGCTTGAAAGGGCATTGTAGAGAGGTTGGTGCTGGTCTCTTCTCACAGGTAATTAGCAACAGAACAAGAGGGAATGACTTCAAGCTGCAGCAGGGTAGGGTTAGGCTGAACTTTAGGAAAAAATTTTTCCCAGAAAGAGTGGTCAGTCAGTGGAATGGGCTGCCCAGGGAGGTGGTGGAGTCACCATCCCTGAATGTGTTTAAGAATCAATTAGATGTGGTGTTGAGGGATCTGGTGTAGGGGAGGACTTTGTAGAGTAGGGTTGATGGTTGGACTCGATCATCCCAAGGGTCTCTTCCAACCTAAATGATTCTAGGATTCTAATTTGTCATTAGAAAAATTACTGGGATCACTGACTCACTCTGTCATCTCTGGAGCAGGGGCACAGAATAACAAAAGTTACTAGCAATGTTTTTGCAACAGCAGTTTTTATCTGGTTTTGTTAGTGAACCAAGTACTTGGCAATGTTCTAGCATACCTGCCACAGAGCTGGCAATGTCATTAGGCCAGCATTCAAATATATAGCAGCATAAAATCCACATGAGCAGATACAGAGATACAGGTGTCCTTCTGAAAGACCTCTCACTTCCTCCTGCAGCTGCATAAATAGGAACTTAAACGCACTAAATAAAGAGAATAAACAGTAACTAATGAGAGCAGAGGAGTGGCTCTAACTGTAGGCAGGTTTACGCGCACGCACAGACTTTTAATAAACATAAATACACGAGGATGAGTTTTATTTTTACTCTGCTTTCCTAACTAAACGAAACTCCATGATTGCTTTATTAATTGGTGGTTGCCACCTCTACCCACCCTTCACTTCTAACCTCAAGCTGTTGGCTTTTCAGCTGAAGTTGACAAAGGGGGAAGAAATCTCCATGATGCTAAAATGCTGCATTTTCAGTGAAAATTAGCAGCTGGGAAGAGCAGAGAGCCTCACGTTAGTATTTTCACTATGAGAAATACAGCAGTATGAACTCGGCAGTTACCCGTCCTGCCTGACCTGTCAGCTGTCCTGTAAGTACTAATATACTGGCAGAATAATTAGCCCTCATGCCAGCCACAATATGTGCCTCCTCCCAGTTGGTTACGTAGAGGAGAAAGAAGAGCTGAGAATATGAACAGAAGTTGATGGGATACAGGGAGAGCTTGAGGAAATGAAGGCTTTTGAGGTGATTTGGAACAAAGTGGGAGAGAGAACAGCAAGAGACGAGCTTACATAAACGCACACCTCCTGGCAACCCGACCCCATCGGCTCCACTGCTCAAACCACAGCTTGAGTTCCCAGCTTTACACTGGAGTGTTACACCGCTTCAACACCTAACATGGGCACACGGTGCTCTGGTACTGCAGAAACAGAGCGAGGCCTGGTTTTTACCTGGTCTGGCAACAAGCCACACTGGTATAGAGGTGTTTTCTCCAGAATGGGTCCAGAGAAGGAAGAGCCGTGCGACTTTGCTGAAAGGGCTAAGTTTAAGACCACAAAGCTGTACAGATGGGTAAGGCCTTTAGACACCTAAATCAGCATTAGACATCACTGTACAAATTTAGGTTGGCTTTAGAGAACATTATTTTATACATTACAAAACTAACGAATTCTATCTAAATTAGAGTGCCAACGTTAATAAGCAGAGGTTAATGCTAAATATAAGCAAACACAAAAGCTCAGCAGCTGGTTTACTACATCATCCTTTTGTATCCATCCCAGATCAGGGTACTGAAAAAGAAATGATAATAAATGGTATCATCATGAATCCTAGTTCAGGAAATATATATCTCTAGTACTTTCCTTCACTTTTAGATTTCAAAGCTTTTATAAATTAATGACGTTTCACTAGTAACAGTCCGAAATCAGAATGGAGTCAGCCCTATTCTGCAGGAAATGAAATAAAACTGTAGAGTGGCATTCAGCTGGGTTCTCAGATATCAGCAAAGACCTATGAAGCATGTCGTGCTCCTAAGCAGCAAACAGACCATGTGTTGACATTTACTTGTCAACTAACACGACCGAGGTTACAGTGAAAGTCTGTACAGAAGGTGGGAACAGAAACAAGACTTTCTGATTCATCCTTCTCCATCTGATGCCATAAAAAGTAGAATATTGCATCAGATCCACTCATTGTGCATTAGAACATTCTAGCAATAACAAAGAGAGAATAATCTTGTGGTTATGACATTGGACTCGGAGTATTTTTGTCCAGCCCTTGGCTCTGCTATGATGTTAAGCGAGTTACCCAGCTTTTTTCTCCTCTGTCACTTATTTGTAAAACAACAGAATTTCCTTTCTCTGTCTTGTCTGTTCATGGCCCAATGGTTTTGGGAAACAGGCTGCTTCTCATTAGATGTCTGAACAATACCTAGCACAGTGGGCCTTACCATCAGATACACTCTTGGATGTCGATGTTAATACAAACAATAATTACTTATAGTGCATTTTAATTCATATTTCAGAACGTGTTCAACACGTTTCACAAACCTTTTTACATTGCAGGTCCATAGCAAAGAGCTGATGTGGGAAAAGCATGTCAGCAAAAGCACTGAGAGCTGACTTTAAAAACACCTCCTACCTGCACAGGTGTCTCCAGGGTGTAGATGTGTTCCCCACGGACATTGTAGAACTTGACAAGAGCGCTCTTCAACAGGGAACCGTTGCTGAGGTCAACCAGCTGGCTTTGCTTCTCCATACCTGCTACTGCAAGTAGGTCTCCTTGTGTACACCACTGTACCACCACGTCTGAAATCACAAAGACAGTTTGCAATCATCATTGCTTAGAAGCAGTAGGAGCAGCGTTTCCAGATGCTGCAAAGTGACTTGAAGGGTTAAATCATGCTCGCAAAGGTTACTTAAGTACTTAGAAGCCTACATCCTTCCATCAAAATAGTAGCAAAGATGCCACCATATGTACTTCTGAGAATGACTTTAGTTTTATTTTGTAAATTGCAAAAGATGTGTAAAAACTCTTCATTTGCCTCTCTCTATGGTGAGTCTAGAATGTAATCAGAGGTTGCTCCTAAGTACAAGAGATATTAGAGATATTAGAACTGATATGGAAGATCCTATGCACATCTTTGGCGTAAATAATTGGAATTAAGTTAATATGCACATAAATAACCTCACTGACTCTTTAGCCTGGAGAAGAGAAAACCGAGGGGAGACCTTATTAATGCTTATATCTGAAGGGTGGGTTGAAGGTGGATGGAGCCTGAACTCTTCTCTGTGGTTCCCAGGGGCAGGACGAGGGGCAATGGGCACAAGCTGGGAATGGAGCATCTCCCATACGAGGAAAGGCTGAGGGAGCTGGGTCTCTTTAGCTCGGAGAAGAGGAGACTGAGGGGCAACCTCATTAACGTTTATAAATATGTAAAGGGTGAGTGTCAGGAGGATGGAGCCAGGCTCTTCTCAGTGACATCCAATGACAGGACAAGGGGTAATGGATGCAAGCTGGAACAGAGGAGATTCCAGTTAAATATAAAGAAAAATTTCTTCGCAGTGAGAGTGACTGNCTGAGACAGCAGCAGTAGAGAGCGGAGTATTTGTCTGGAAAGGCCTATGCGCAAAAAAGCAGCATATTAGGCAATGCCTAATGTTCTCACTGCTGTGAATGTAACTTTTAGTATCAGTCAAATTAGAATTATATTTTGTTATAACACCAAACTAGAAAGACTTTTGGATTTTTGTACATAAATACAGATGGCCTCCATGTCATAGGTTTTCTTTTGACACATGACTTGTGAAAATCTACTCATCTGTCTCATTGGAGATTGCCAGAAGCACACAGGGACTGCTTAGCCTCCATATTCATGGGTATGAATATACATATCAGTTACTTCTCCTACAGGCACCTCATCATGAGGAACGCCCACAGCTTAATTTGGGGATGCTAATTTCAACCCTTATATCCTCCAGCTCGTTGTCACACTGCAACAAGAGCACTAAACCAGTATTTTGTGTTTCTGCTTGTGTTCTGCAGGCAGATTTGCATGTGCAAGGAATACTGAGCTAGTCTTTAAATCTTTTTAGTCTTAAACCGGAGGTGAAAGGCAGCTATTTTGTGCTGAGACAAAGTGAAGGTAAAGACAAAACTTTTGTGCTCTGGGATGCTCAATCTGCCAAGAACCTTTTGAAGACATTTGTGGGCGAGATGCTGTCTTCAAATGAAGAAGCAGGAGAGAAATGAGAGTTGGCAGGAAGGATCTCAAAATTGTTTCAAGTTGTCAACTTGTCATTTTCGGGGACTTTAATGTGCAATTTAAAATGGTTTTGTATTATTTCAACTTTCTGATATTCCTCATGGGAATTATACTTCTGTACATATCAGAGGCAAGATGCATGTTCCTCAAGATAATTTTTCCACAGCTAGGCATTGTATGCTTCTTTTTTTTCTCTTGGTCCTCAGCCCTCCAAGTAACCCACAAGGGCATTTATTCATCTTGCTCAGAGAGTATAAGGATAGGCAGGTTGGAAACCAATGAGGCGAGCGGATCACCTCCACTTTTGGTAATTGGATTAACTGCACAACTACCAAAGTGAAAAAGCAGCCTCTTTTCAATACATATCTTCAGGTAAAACTTTCAGTTGGTCCCCACACCAAGAGGAAGAGGAGGGATTAGTGTGTCCAGCATTTTTCTTTCAGAAAACTCCTAGAATTAGGCTGCAGCAGGCGGCAGAATCCCCCTAGGACACGGTGGCTCTAGAGCACTGCTTGCTGCCAAGGGGGTCTTCAACCATTATTGAACCTTGACATAAAACAGCCCAACTGATAACCAGGTCTCAGCGCAAGCACAGAGAGAAGAAATGAGACAGGCTGCAAGGGAATCAGAGCCATCCCTTGAAACTACTTGCCAACCACTTGTATATCAGCAAGCCTTGAACAGACAGCACGCTAAATATCTCTGCAGGTAGGAGTTGTAGGCAACTGGTGCAACCATCAGCAGTTCTGCAGGTACCAGTGTCCTGAGAATCACTGATATAGAAAGCATAAAAAGAAAAGAAAGGATACAACTGAACAGTTCAAGACCTGCACTAGAACTAGTCCAGCTTCCAGGAGTGTTCAAAATGCATGAAAAGAAGAACTTGTATTGGGGTGATCAAATTCTCATCCAACAGCAAATGGTTTTTGTTTGGGTTTTTTTTTTTGCATCAATTTAATATGAATACCCCCAGTAAAAGGAAAGCTATGTAAAGCTAGTAGAACAGCACAAATATATTGGTAATGCTTGAAATAGTTTTATAGTTGCCTGCTTTAAAAATACATTGAAGAGCCTACAACCGCCCATAAAGACAAGGACATCTGCTGCAGAGACCACAAAGCAATACTTGTGGATTTCAAACACAAACCCATGAATTAAGACTCGCACACGATACTGCAAGACCATCCACTCTCAGCAGAATGCCAAGTGGCTGGAGAGGATGGAGACCCTGAACTGAGAGGTTTTGCACATTCTTGCATGTGATAACAATCAGTAAAATTACAGTCACTTGAAAAATAATTTGCTAAGAAGGTAGAGGAACAGTTCACATCTACGTGACAGGGATATGCAAAATACTTTCCACTGTCCAACAGGCAGCTTCAAAACAACAGGCAGTGACACCCCAATCACCTTTCTCTCTCTGTCTCATACACACTCCCAGCCCAGCAAGATATTGCACATTTTTTCTTCTATTGATGTCAATGATGACTACAACTGTAAGAAATATTTCTACTGTAGCTCATACATTAATATTTTGCTAAAGAAGGGTGATGTAATTAAAGGATCTTTCTTCCATTAGTGAATGTCAACGGGGAAAGAGAAACAGGACAGACATCCTCAGCAAGACAGAGCGACTCTAAACAGAGAATAAGATGAAGTTTGTTTCTCCTACTGTTTCCAGCTGAAAGATAGATTAAATGACAATTCAAGAATAATTCCTTTCCTATTTAACTATAATTCTGCAGAGATGCTGGGAACACCTCTTGGTGGATGTAACAAGAGCTTCTCTAAGTTGGTTCCAGTTTCCCAGGCTTTAGGTGTCCTTTCAGCTGAAGAAGTTTTCTGGACCACAGGATTGCCCCAGGATCCTACATTCTGCCAGCCATGAGTTTCTTGTGTTGGCACAGGTGGAAGCAGGAGTAAAAACCTCAAAGATGATGTTTTAACCTAAGATTAGCCTACATAGTGGATCACCCAAAAATTATTGGGCTGGTGTCAGGGCAAATTTTAATCAAAAATTTCTTACTGTTGCAGAACAGTTCAGAGTCTGCTCCCACAGCTTCATTTATATATTTTTTTAAATCTAATATAAAGGTAATTTATCTGTGGAATGAAAAAGAATCAGTGGAACCTATACCTAAGTATGTGCTTATGTGCCACAGTGAATTAAAACTTCTCTCCAGGAAAAGCACCATAAATTGTACTGAAAGTGCTGGCAAAGTAAGGGACTTTGTTGATAAGTAAGAACAGTAAAAATTTCCATGAGAATTAAAGATTTGACATGGAATACTGGTCTAACAAACATTCATGCACATCACTTAGGAAGATGCATAGCAATTAATCAGTGGAAGTTGCCTTCTCTCGGCATAACTCGCCTCAATAATTAATAGTTCTAGCAAGTTTTCAGTATTTGTGGGATTCAAAGCAGAATTGCAATTCATACCTGGTCACCCAAAGCATGGGAGGAGACCTTGTGAATTAAGGATGGAAAGGAAGCATTATGTAGCAGAGGCATTCACACAAAGAAGCATAAACATATTAGCACATTCAGCTGGAAAACAGCAAACAGATCAATTTGCTCTACAAAACCGCCATAAAACCCCACAACCTCAAACACTGAAACATTTTTTTCCAACACAGAACCTCTATCAGCCAAGAGCTGCTCATCCACCAGCAGGTGTCACTGCTGGAAATGGCAATAACAGCAGCTGAGCCCTTCTGGGTTAGGAGAGACAACCGTAAAAGCACAACCCATGCACACATCATTAAATCCACAGGAAGGGGGTAAAACGGCTTCCTTTTCTACCTTTCAACCCTGAGCGGATGATCGTAGGAGACAAGTCGTCATAGTTGTTCATTAAGCTGATGTCTCCCGAGGTGAAGCTGACAGTGAGTAGTGGCTTGGTGTTCTGCACCGGGACTGGGTACGCAGCTGGTCCATCTGCAAAGAGCAAGGCTCTGGAGTGAGCGAGAGGCAAGTGACCAGAAGGAATTATATCTGGGCTGAAATACACTGTACTTCAGCCTATTTGAGGGTTCCAACCCTCAAACTCTACCTGCAACATCTGTGGGCAAAAGCAAAGCAGGTTTAGCCAGTTTAGCTTGCCTGGTTTTGTAAAAACCCAATGGTTTTTACTCTATGAATTTTTACTGCAGTATATCCAAAGTGATTCATGCACATACCACTATGCTACACAGCAGTAGTTTTCAATCCTTCTCCATTGTCAACTTAAAGCGTTCACACACTGAAAACCAGTGCTCTGGAAGGTTTCCTTGGGACCCAAGTTGAAAACCGGCACAATAAACAACATGATCACATTAAAAGCTGTTTGATAGATACACTTGCTGCTTGCTGCTGGGGACTCCTCCTGAAGTCACATAGAGCCATTATAAGAACTTCCAAGAGCTGACCTTTCACAAATTACTATGTTTTAAATGGGAAGAGCTAGGCAGCAGCATGAAAAGTTGCCTGCCATCCTGCACAACAGGATCCAAAGCACTCGAAGGCTGAGGTGAGCCCAAATGGAACACTTGGCTTTAAAAACCATTTCTACAAAGTCTCTGCTCCTCTGGGCTTGTTTTTCAGCATTCACTGAAATTGCCTTGCTCCAATGCTTCATGACCAATATCACCATCTGCAGCAATCGCTGTTTAACTCTTTTGTTTATAATTTTTGACAGGAGATGACACTGCCCCCTGATAAAGGGCTTCTCAAGGCCCAGCCAGCATCTTTTCAGTCAACAAAAATGGAAGAGCCAGGTAAGAGTCGTATTGCTTCCTGAACATGTAAAAAAGCTGATCAGAAAGCATTTTGGGGAAAGATGTCTAGCAATTAGCATCTCTCTGTGTATATAATTTAATAAGAAAAATCCATCAAGCTTCCAGTCCTTCCTACACATCTGTGTGAGTCAAAGGTTTGTCACCTTTGAGAGGTTTATGCTGCATCTGCTCCCAAGAAAACACATCATGTTTGGGTAATCATTAAAATAGGCTTGTAGGCTTGTAATGAGTCCACCCACCCCTGATTGACTCAGAAGCAGCTAGTGCATTCGGATCCTTTAAGTTCTCATCCGTGTACTCTGCAACTTCACCATCCTCCGACTGAAACTTCAGTATTTTAAAAAAACAACAAAAAACAATTTAGTGTTGTTCTCTGTCTTGCTTTAGGAGCTTGCTAGGAAATTTGAAATTTGCTTCTTTGCTTCTAAGGTAAGAAATCTCACCCAGTAGCAAAAAGCGAGGTATGAAAGCCAAAACGAAACTCAAGTTTTAAAAAATGCTAACACTTTATGAGATGATCACATTACCTTCTGTTGTTATTTCTTAAATACATACACTTATTATATTGCCATACATAAAAGATTCTGGAAATAGTAGGGTTTTTGACTGAATTGAAATTAGAGTTAAAACGGCAAGCGTCCTCAATTCAGTGGTTCAGTGAATCTGAGATACAAATTCAAAATTCTTTCTAGCTATTATGTATTTAAATTTTCCATTGCAGAATCACTGATATGTTAATTTGCTTCAGACTTTATACACTAGAACACAGAACCAGCTTACCTTGATCTTATAGACTAACCAGCAGCATTAAGAAGAACTATTAGCATTACTTGATGGGGTTGACTGCATGGATATCTAGGCCTCCTAAGTCTTTGCTATTGATGATTTCCAAGATTTACAACCAAAGCATTTCACCCAATGAGTTATATTTATACTTAAGGGTAGGGAAGGATTTCTTCCTGACCCTTAAACTGGCAATGTTCTCTGAAGCATGAGAATTAGAAACTCCAGACAGCTCTAGTCACCATTCTTTTACCCTGTGTAATTGCAGGAAATATTTTCATTTCCAAGACTTCTACAGACTTTATCAAGCCCCTTTTGTTAGGACTAGCAAGGATGGGACTATTAGGAGGAGCATTACAGAAATCCTATGGAAGAGAGATAAAATTAAAGATGTAGTACTTTCTGCTATGTCTCGTACTGCTGTCCTTTCACATGAATCTACACAGTAACACATTAACTTCTCTGACTGCACTCCATACGTGTGACCCATCACAACACCTCACATCTGCTTATGAGTGAAACCTGATGTATTTTCCACTCACTCTCACTAAAAGCCTTGAGCTTTGTGTTATTATCTTGTGTGTCCAAACAGATGCAGAGCAGCACAGATGAGTCATGACCTGCAGCAATCCACACAGTGAGGCTGGTGGCAGAGCTGGGAATGAACCCACACCCCAGTACCAGCCCTTTCCTCCACCCCCGCCTATACCTCCACAGGAATTGTTTGACCTCTACCAACTTGAAAACACGGCCACCCTACTGTTCCAGTACAGCATGACCATTCCCTGGTGTCTGAGATACCTTTGTGAATGCTTGCAAACCTGCAACAGAAGAACATGCACACAACCCTACCTTGTGGTGGGGAATAGTCATCGGAGTCTGTGTCGCTCTCACTGCTGTCCTCCACCAGGAAGCTGGGGTAGTTCCAGGACATGCTGAGGATGCCATCTGACTCGTGGAGGAGTACGTGAGCCAGCATTCGGCCATGGCAGTCCATAACGATAACCTGTCCATCAGCAGTGCCAAACAGTACCTGGAAATAACAGAAGGACCCTCAGTCCCACCACACGTCAGCCACTGGGCCGCGTTCAGACGCATCTTGTAATTAACTAGCTACACTGGAAATTAATAGAAAGCAAAGCAGTCAGGGGTTTGAAATGGTGCCACAACAGAACACCACAACCAAAGATGTATTTAAAGAATGAAGTCAAAGCACCAGGGTCTAGACATAAGGTCCTAAAATCTCTGGCCAAGTAATGTTTCATGATGCAGTGCCTTCGGTTCACTTTAGTACCAGTCATTACACTTTATGGCCATTGCTACCACCAAAGTGAGCTGGCAGAAGGGCTACCACAGATTCTGCAGTATTCTTGGATTGTACAGAAACTTCTAAAATTGGTGGCAAAACCTGAGGTATATATCAATCATATCAATATCAAATGACAAAAATGAGCTCCTAGCAGAGATTTCAAATGGCTTGTAAGAAATAGCAAGCGGAATAGAGGAGGATGGGTTATTCAGTTGATGAGCTGAGAGAAGGTGGGAGAATGTCTTCCAAAAACAGAGGCAAAACCCAATATGATCAGTCAACTGCAAGTAGATTATTATAGTTCAAGAGGAAGGGAATATCTTACACACTGAGGAAGTGATGAAGAAGATCTTCCACCCACCACTTCCTATACAAAATGGATAACCCAAGTTTTCTTGCTCCTAAACTACTTGGCCTGGAGAATAAGGCTTATGAGGATCGATTGAGGGAGTTGGGATTGTTTAGTTTGAGGAAGAGGAGGCTGAGGGGAGACCTCATCACTCTCTACAACTGCTTGAAAGGGCATTGTAGAGAGGTTGGTGCTGGTCTCTTCTCACGGGCAAGGAGCGACAGAACAAGAGGGAATGGCTGCAAGCTGCAGCAGGGTAGGGTTAGGCTGGACATTAGGAAAAAATTCTTCACAGAGAGAGTGGTCAGTCAGTGGAATCAGCTGCCCAGGGAGGTGGTGGAGTCACCATTCCTGACTGTGTTTCAGAGTAGATTGGATGTGGTGTTGAGGGATCTGGTGTAGGGGAGAACTTGTAGAGTAGGGCTGATGGTTGGACTTGATGATCCCAAGGGTCTCTTCCAACCTAAATGATTCTATGATTCTATGATTCTATGATACTCTGCAGCTAATGTGTGCTGACTGAAGTCAGACTGACTGGAACCTACAATTTCTTTTTCACAGGCATTTTCTGTCTTGAGGCTTTAAGCAAGTTAAGACTCTGCATATTTGATGAATTTTAGAAAAACATCGGGAAATACAGATTAATAAATCCACAAAGTCATTATCCAAGGCTGCTGCTGCTATCTTGTAATTCCATATGAGGCAAATATGCTTTAAAGCAAGTTTAAAGGCACTCATCAACTTGAAAACTCACCAGCATTAAAAATGAAGCTAAAAGGCAGAGCAAATCTTACATTTGTCCTTCAGTCTGCCACCTGTTGCAGTGTATGCAAATTTAAGATTCTAACGATTATATGCCCAGATCAAAAGTCCATCTAGCATTATAGCTAATCTCTAACCGTGGTCAAGTGTTTGGGGAAGAATAAGAGAACAGGATGCACGATGCCGGCACCTCCCCTGCACTCTCATGTAGTTTCCAGTAAAAAATGCTGCCTCTTCTTTGATAATTGTGGTCAGGCACTGGAATCAACTGCCCAGGGAGGTGGTGGAGACACCATCCCTGAATGTGTTTAAGGGTCATTTAGATATGATGTTGAGGGATCTGTTGTAGGGGAGGACTTTGCAGAGTGGGGCAGATGGTTGGACTCGATGATCCCAAGGGTCTCTTCCAACCTGAATGATTCTATGATTCTGTGAATCCCTTAGTCATCTCTTTTCCAAGCAGAAGAATCATCGCCCACTTAGGATCTCCCTGTAGAGTTGTTGCTCAAAGCCTCCCATCATCCTTGTTGACCTCAGCTGTCAGAGGTCTTCCTTTCTACTTTCCTTCTGAGATGTCGTGTCAGACTTGCAGCAGTGAAACCGTGTATTTTAGCAGACTTACACAATAGTGCTCACCTTGGACCATTGTCATGGTTGTACTTTTAAAAATTTCAGAAAAGAAGCATGGCTTCAAAGGTCTCAGTAAAAAATAAAAAGTACTAAAATCTTTTTTCCATGATCAGGTAACACAGAAGGTTGCAAACTAAAAGAGCAGTTTAACAGAGGAACTCCGGTGAAGTCATTAAAATCTGAAGAAAATCAATTGAGTTGTTTCACATTATCAGCAGCAATGAAGAAACAGTATCTGGCTGCCTGGACTGTAGTCATTACACGTTACAAATAGTTTCGTGTTAAGTAGCTGCTGGGTTAAAACAGCGGCTGAAGTTTGCTAGAAGCTTCATATTGCTGTTCTCAGATAAAGCTGCAAGAACTCAACCTTTGTTCATCTCACACTCCTGTGGTCCTTCATGCTACTCTTCTTCCACCTGGATCATTCCATCTCCTTTCACACTGCTCATTAATTCAGTTGTTTCACATGCATGGTCAGTGCGCAGCCCTTTCACTGTCTGCTTCCAGAACAGAACCACTTGCTTCCACGTCTCTACGAAACAAACTTCTACAAAGTCAAAATCCTACCGACTGTCATTGCTAGCTTCTCACCCCACTTTCAGCCTACTCCGTAGATTAGTTTTTTACCAGTCTCCTAGGAGTTTTGTGTACGCAAAATACCCAGACAGAGGAGGTGAAATGCTCTACTGTTTCTGAAAATAGCAGTTTAAGAGTTCTGCCTCCTAAAATCCAGTAGAAACACTTCATAACTGGGTAGGAACAAAATGCTGGGACTCATCAGCCAGAGTTCAGTCTCATTTCAATCTAAAGCTATTTTGTTCAAGTAGCGCCACCCCCAATTCATTTCAAATGACAAATTCCTACACTAATTTCCAATTCAGATGCAAGTGGGCATATTAATTCTTGCACTGCAACCTGAGAAAGCTCTTTAGCAACCTGGAAATGTCAGAGGGCACTCTTCATCTCTTTAACCAAGCTATAGGTTTCAAGGAGCAGCTTTAAGTTTCAGGGTTATTGTAGCAATACAACCTTTAAGATAAAAGCATTTATCAGGCTGATAGTCCTGCTGGCTGAACTCCTGCTGAAGCTGTAAAAACATCTAATGGTGTTATCATCCATAACATTACTCAAGTTATAAATGCCACACTCAAGCTACTTATATCAGATGAATAAAACTCTCTTGACCTTCAGAAAAAAAGGTTGAGCCACAGGGTATGCCTGAAGGATCCAATGGAGAAATTAAAAGGTTGTATTTTAGCTGCCTACATTCATATTTTTCAGGTATTTGCAGATCTAGGAGGTCTGGGGGAACATTGGGAAAAGGTAATGAACAAGCTTTAGTGGCTTGTTAACTGCAGAGTACAAAAGCAAAACTATAATAATAGTAATTCATAAAAATAATCCCAAGTACTTTCTTTTGAAGAAGTTCTTTAGGTGGGATATTCTGCTCTGAAGCACAGAGATGAGCACTACAAGAGCCAAGAAGCTAAAAAATTCAGTCCAAGAGGAACTAGAACCTCTTTAATGACTTTGCTGTACATGGACCTGTTGTGCTGAACAGTTGCTAGTCCGGTAAGATCTGTTGTGATGCCTCTGGACCAGCACTAGCAGAAAAAAAGGTTGGCAGCCCCAAGATGAACAGAGCTACAATGGAGCAACCACAACTTGGAACACTGGAAGTCCAGCTCAGGAGGCCCACTACTTTATAATTTACAAATGGTGGTGATACTTTTGCACAAAATATATGTTGCTGCTATTTAATTTGGTTTAATATGTGCAAAGAGAACTGATAAACAGTAAGACTGCTCGAGCTTTATGTCAATGTGAGCACACTAGCCCAGCAGGAATGAGGGAGATCCCGCATCTCATCACATCCCATTATATGCAGTAGCTCAGGAAAGTCTATAAATCTTAGCAATTTCATTGAGTCAATGTAGTAGTGCTGACTTACATCTGCAGGGAACCTACCTATTGTCCATTCCTACATCCCAGCCTGCCCTCATTGTCAAAGAAGTTTTCCAGAACTACAGTCACTTTGGCTTTTATAGTAACCAAGAATAATCCATTCCCAGAGATAATGTGTTCAATATCTTGATGTATATATGAGGGGCAAAAGAAAGAATTATTCCCAATCTCATGGCTTTGTTGCACAAACTGAATAGTCAATGCTGTTGCAGAAATCTATTAATAAAAGAAGATGCCCCCTTCATGACGTGTAGTAGCGATACCAAAGGTTTTTAATCTGGCTGGTTAAACAAAACTCCCAGGAAATCTCATCATGCATTTTTGGAAAATAGGATTCTGTATCTGAGCTTTTGGTTGAAGCTCAAGCTGAAGTATTAAAAGCTGGACTTGCTGTAGCTACTGGAAACTACTGGATATTACTTCAGGATAGCACTTTTAAGGTGAGAGATTCCAGTCCTCAACACAGAAAGGACATGGAACTGTTGGAACTGCCCTCTAGCAGAGGGCCACAAAGACTATCAGAGGGATGATCAAAGAGCACCTCTCCTGTGAAGACTGGCTGAGGGAGCTGGGCTTGTTCAGCCTGGAGAAGAGAAGGCTCCAGGGAGACCTTAGAGCAGACTTCCAGTATCTGAAGGGAGCTATAGGAAAGCTGGAGAGGAACTTTGTCAGGAAGTGTAGTGACAGGACAAGGGGTAATGACTTTAAATTGGAAGAGGGGAGATTTAGATTAGATACCAGACAGAAATTCTCTCCTGTGAGGGTGGTGAGACACCGGAACAGGTTGCCCAGAGAAGCTGTGGATGCCACACCCCTGGAAGTGTTTAAGGCCAGGCTGGATGGGGCTTTGAGCAACCTGCTCCAGTGGGAGGTGTCCCTGCTGACTGCGGGGAGGTTGGACTAGATGACCCTAGAGGTCCTTTCTGGCCTGGACCATTCTATGATTTTATGATATCTCTTCCTTCTCCCATAGGATCAGTGTGGAAGGACAAAATGACCTCTATTGGACTTGAAACTCTCAAGCTTTCTACAGCCCACATTAATGCAAATAACTGTATGTAACCCATAAATGTTGCAACCTCACAACAATTAATATTTTAAACAACAGTATTTTAAAATAATAAAAAAAAATTAAAATATATAGTGGCACACAAAGGTAAACACACTGTTCAAATTTTTTACAACGCAAATTGACTCTTTTAGTCATCCCCTTTGCAGACCAGTTCTTGGCCGGTTCTCCTCATGCTGCTAACCAGTCCAAACCCAGTAAGTAAAATGTGCATCGTTATAATTTGCTGGGGTTCCTACACCTGCCAGATCATTCAAGCAGAGGTTACAGCCCCACACCACCAAAGGGCACATGCAGTTGTTTCTGTCAGGAAATCCTTAGGGGGCCCCGTCTGCGTTGGAACTTGTGTTTTTCAGAACTAAATGCATCGTTTCAGCTATTTTTTTCTAGCCACAACTTTTAATGACACATACAAACACTTTGGAGAGACTATGGGGTCATGATCTCCCTCTGGAAGAAACGTCCTACTCAAGTGTTTTCAGACCAGTTTGCGGGTGTTTTGTAATTCCATGTTCAATTTTTGCTTTAACCAGCTGCAAGGTGGGGATGTAAACCTTATTTGCACATCTTATGGGCATTCTTAAAACCTTTTCTAAATGTATTACAGGAAAAGAGCACTGTCCTTCAAGACTTAGAAGACAGACATGATTATTTCTTCTTGCAGCTAAATTATTTTGTATCCAAGATCCTTCATAAGCTTTGGATGTACCAATTGTACCAATGGGACAGAGGAGAGTTCTGCATTTCAAACTAACCCGTCCCAGGACCCCCTTTTAATTTCCTCAGACCCAGTGAGGAGCTCCTCAACACTGAAGTAGTAGCCCAGGACAGAAATATCACAAAAACTTATGCTTTTGTTTTTTAACATTCTCCAGGGCTGTGTTTCCAAAGTCTTGAGGATTCTTCTTAGAATCATAGAATGGTTAGAGTTGGAAAGGACCTTAAAGATCATCCAGTTCCAACCCCCCTGCCATGGGCAGGGACACCTCCCACCAGACCAGGTTGCTCAAAGCCCCATCCAGCCTGGTCTTCAACACTCCTAGCGATGGGGTTTCCACAACTTCTTTGGGCGACCTGTTCTTCCACCTACCCGCTCTGCAAACCTTGCTCTTCCAGCATTTTGTTTTACTCTTTGCCTTTCTGGTTCCTTTTCCATTTGGGACACATCTTGCTGTACGAATGACGCCACAAACAGTTCACCCTGGGTATCCACCCCTGCATTTGTAACCGCCTCATCCGATGGCGTTTCCCTGCCATTCCCCTTTTCAAAGTTTAGGCCTGTCTTCATGTTTTTTCCTTCAGCCTTCTCCCTCAGAGGAAGAAGCTGGCACCATACCTCAGAAGTTACATTCTGCAACGACACTAATAAGGCCCACTGCGTTTGCATTGTCAGAAGACACGAAGCAGTCTGAGGCAGGTGAATTAGTTCTGCTTGCCCTGACTTAGCCGTTTGGACAAACGTTAGTATTCCTGATAGAACCCTTCACAGTCATCACATAAAGCCATGGTACTAATAGAGACAACACACAGAATAATGGGTCAACCGTCTGTTTACACAGGTAGGCTTAAGAAATACTTGGAAAATTATTGCCTTTAAATATTTGCATTTATTACCCTAACAAAGAAAAATGCCAGTCTGGCAAAGGCTGAGTTACAACACTTTGCAGTCCATTTAGTTGTGGTGTCAGTGTTTTGCATTCCTTCTGCTCTTCTTGTTTACTGTTTCTCCATCACAAAGCAAGAGACAGTGAGGCAGCTGCCTCGTAGGGTACATTAAAAAGTGAGAGTGTGTTTTTTTCTCAGTGTGATATTTCTGGCTTTCCTTCTTTTTACCTCAAAACGCAGGGAGAAAGAGAGAGAACCAGAGCGAGGGAGACAGCTGCTCTCCTGCTGAATACTTTTTATTTCCATTAAAAATTCAACTGCTGTAAAATGATTTCTTGAACCGACACAAAAAGAGACATCACCACAATTCACACATAAGCGCGGGGAGGAAGCACTGGGTTTTCTTTGCCTGCCTTCACGTTTGAAAGAACTGAGAAGAGGTTTTGTTTCCTTTGGATGTGAGGAGTTACCAGCCCCACACAAGGATGACACACCACGAGATCATTCCGTTAACTCCATGTATACACACAGACCTCAAATCCTCACTTGAGACCATTAACACTTTCAAAAGCAGCACTGGTTTAGTTACCTACTTTCAGACTTGTTCCTTCTCTCCCTAACAAAGTCCATAGGGTCTAGATAACTATTACAAAACCCTCAAATGAGAAGACAAATTAAATACGCTGGAGGTGGTGGTGACAAATATTGAAATACCAAAACCTGGGAATTCAAACCACAGTGGCTTTATTTCTCTCTAAACCAGTATAACATAGCTGAATGACTGTAAATGAGATACAGCCTTGCACACCATTTCACAAGTCAAAGTGTCAAAACCAGGATCTCAAGCCATACAACTACTCTGGACATGTGAGCATGGAAGCAGTTGTCCAGGTGAAAATAACGTTATTTGAAAGCATTCTGGCAAATCACAGAAAGACTAATTAT
Source organism: Jacana jacana (assembly GCA_013400555.1). Lineage (NCBI taxonomy): Eukaryota > Metazoa > Chordata > Aves > Charadriiformes > Jacanidae > Jacana > Jacana jacana. Next base: position 85,498 of record VZTM01030233.1, read on the forward strand.
TATAAGCCCCTGTAATTACACCTGGACTAATTCTGACTTGTGTATTTCCAGGTACACGCATTTGAATATTCGTCCTTGACTCTTGAGACATTTTTCAATAAAGCATCCCAAACCAATTAGGTTTTTAAATCAGAAGCCTCACCCTTCTACATAATGTTTACTGAATTAACAACACGCCTCGGTTTACTTTAGATGTGGAAAGGAGCTCTGTTTTTTGCAACCTTGTGTCAGGTTTCAAATCACATCCAAGTACTATGCAAAATGAACAAAAAGCCAGGAGCTGGAACACCTTCCACAGCACATCTTCCGTAGCTTTTCACATGGACAGGACTCTGAGCCTGGAGCACTGAGCTCCCACGGCAGAAATATTCTGGAACACTCTTCAAGCAGTGCCGTTTTCTGATTCCTCACTAAACTCTGCCGGGGAAGTGCGTGCATGTCTATGAAAACACACATTCTTCATACATATCCAATTACATATAGCAACAGAAACAACTATTTGTTACTGTTAGGTAGGAAAACGCAAGCAGTTTCATCAAGAACCACTCAATCAGGCAAAGAAGTCAACTAATACGCTTGTTCCAAATCCAGGTTTTTAGTTATTTCCTGAAAGATATGTTGACTGAAGCTAAAATTTCCTTCAGAGTTTTAGAAGTCTGAGAGTTTCTGCTGGAGTTTTGTGGTTGGTTTGTTTGGGTTTTTTTTCCTCCTAATTGAAAATGGTATTACTTAGCAACAAGGATTGCGCTCTCAACCAGTGAAAATGCAATACAAAGCAGTTTAGAAGCAACGTCTTTGCTGTTTTGAATTTCATAACACAAAATTGAGAAGCCCCTGGGTTAAGCTATATGCAAATAGAAGCCAGCACCTCAAGTTCTGCATTCTCCTTCTAGGTCTTGGCTGCTGGTAGAGAAGGATAAATCAGCATGGTCAGGAAATATGTAGAATGGGTGAGGTCAAGAATAACTGAGTCAACATGGAGATAGGCTGAGTAATAAACTGCTACCAAAATGAGGCACGGAAGAAGAATGACTGTTCTCCTAAAAGCAAGGAAAGCAGGAAAGGATTAATCCCTTTTCAGCTGGTGCAGTCACCAGCAATCCCTCAGCATCTGAACACTGACAAGAAACTGGCTCCAGCGCAAAGAGCAGAGAGCGCAAGTTGAATCCATGCAGGATGAAACACTGATGGGCCGGGTTTTGGAGAGTAAGGAGATACTGCTCCCACTTTCCATTGGCATGCTATCTCTTTTTGTCAGATGAATGGAAAGACCGTGTGATACCACTTTCCAAATACATCACCTTTCAGCTCCAATTTACTGTGAGACTTGGCCTTGCTTTCCCAGACCAGACCTAGTGGAGAAATCCACAAATCTCCTCCTCCAGATTCAGTCACTCTAATCCTCCTTCCCTGTACCAAGGTGGCAGACTCCTCACAAGCTCAAACACATCTGACCCAAGTTCAAGACCCCATTTGGCTCCTGGTTTTCGTGCTGAATTCCAAAAAATTGACGGATCAAGTCCCGGAGATAGTAAAGTTTAAATTAACCACTCTGGCAGCTACACTTCTTTTGAACTTGAAAGGCCACAAAGCTCTGGATGAACCAAAGGGGTCCTGGGGCCAAAGCATTCTCAGCCAAGTGGCTCTGGCAATAGAAAAACACAGGCTGTTTCTGAAAAATGCTGTAAAACCTTCACAGTTTGGAGAGTTGTTTCTCTCAAGGAATTATACTTCCACTCACATATCTTCCTTTGATCAACTCAAAATCCAAACAAAACAAATTAAAACAATTTTCCTACTTTACATATGACTTCTTCTTAGAAAGAGAGCAGCTTTGGGCAGCAGGTGCCATTTTTTCCCTGCGCTACCTAAAAAGTAGTGTAAATAGGTGGTAGTAGCTTGCGCAGGCACGTTGCAAATCCTTGGTCTTACTATTTGCCCCACGGCATAACACAGTGCTTTTCAGAAGCACAGTTTCAAATAAATACTCCCTGTCCCAAAGAATTAAAGACTTCGGGATAGATGAGCAAATCCTCTTGTACAAGTGCCAACAAGGTGAGAGGCAAACAACTTCTCTCCTCCTGCCAATTCCCTCACAGAAACTGGTGGTGCTTCTGTTTGCACTCCTCTTTACTTTGCTCACTCAAATATTGATGCTCCAAAAATGTAAAACAGGTACAAAAATGCTAAGTGGACACATGAACTGAATAGAACAACGAGTCTTCAGCTCTCCCTCCGTTGCTGGTTTGTCACTGTCACAGATATCCTTCCCTTCCCGAGGGAGGGGAAAAAGCGTGGTAGAATGTTAACAAACCCCAGATTCTCATCAACTAAGATAAGAATATTGTGACCTGAGTGTCATCTTAGATCCCAGCAGAGTCACAAGATACACTGTTGAGAGTGATCCCTGCACGCTAGGACGCTGTGCATCTAAGGGGATGCAGAAATCCATTCAGCCATCCGCTTTTTTGCAGAAGCAAACATCAAATACCCTGTCTACAATGATGAGCAAAACATTGAAACAGTTGTATTCTTCCTTTCAGACAGAGTCATTAAGGGAAAGATTTCTTTGCAAGACTCATCCGAAAGAGTGTTGACATGAAACATTGCAGGAGCTACTGAGAAAAAATGAGCCATGATGCTGTCAGCACATAAACATCCCCCATCTTCCAGCCCTCATGACTAGAACAAATAGCACCATCTCATCTGCTCTCTCAGTGTCTTGCCACTACAGGCTGGATGAAGAGCATCAAGGGAAAGATTAGGCAAGGCACAGATGAAGCGAGTGGGAAGAAGAAAGCACATTGAAGTATCACCTTGTTGCTCCTCTCCTTCAATTACCCACTCAGTAAGTGTGCAGTATCAACTAGGGTTCCTGGCAGGAAAAACCTTGTCTGGAATAAACCCACAGAGAAATGTCACAGCTCCTGAAGCTGCAGATGAATCCTACAGGTTCCAAGGAGAACATCCTTATTCTCTATCCTCCCCAAAACTCAAGGCAAAGCCTATAAAGTCCTCATCTGAGTACTGAAATGTGCAGTGTAGCTGCTTATTGCTAGTGAGAAAAGGAGAAGACAACTAAAAAAGGGCACAGTGCACCAAGCTATTTAACTCTTCTCCTTCCTTCTCTTGGGAAGCTGTATTCTCAACAACGCATGAAAACCTACTTGGAACAAAGAGGCACAGGAAAGACAATGCTAATAAAACTATGTGTAGACATCAGGGGGAAAAAAAACAGAACCAAAAACAATAAGAAAGAGAGAAATCTCTTCTTTCAGAAATAGCTGCATAATGCAGCTTCAAAACAACATAATAAAAAGAGACAGGAGAAAGAAAGACTAGCTAGCACTTCAAATTCACATTACTTTTTCAGCCAAAATCTCCCTGTCGCTATTATGTGGCATCATAAAAACCAAGCCACCAAGCAAAGAACAAAACCAAAGTGTTACTGGCTTCCAGCACGTATAAATACATAAAACAAGAACACTAAAGTCCCTGCAAAAAATATTTAAACATTCTAAGTATATATAAAATCCCACATATTTTGTCTATGAAAGGGTGCAGTAGGACAGTGAACATTCATAGGACCCGTCGCACAAGCGAACAGAAATCATTGATTTTAATAGCAAGTCTGCCACAAAGGTTTGAAATGCTTCTAAAAATAGTCCAAAATATTAAAGTCAGTTAGGCTGTGGCGGGGTTTGTTTATCTGTTTGTTATATATAACAAGCAGATTTATCTTGAAAGACAACTGAAGCCTCCTTTCCCTCTCCTCTTTCTGCATTTTGATGGTACTGCTCAATTATGCAGCATGCAGCGTTACAATCCTTATATGCAACTTAACCATTGTCTGCAGTCCTCGTGGCTTGAATAAACTGCCTAGTTAATTGATGACACTTCTTCAATGCTATAAAAAGCCTCTAGCTATTTTTCCCAGTAGTTCACCCATCAATGAAAATAAGTCTTTCAGTTCTTCCTGAAAGACTGTATTTTACAGTGCTATCCTGCGTGGCTCTGGTCACTGTAAATAAGTAAAGTCATTTGATGTTCCTGCACCTGGAATGGATAGAGGAAAAGATGCATTTTTATATGTTAAGACACAGAAATCACAGAATCACAGGATATCAGGGATTGGAAGGGACCTCGAAAGATCATCCAGTCCAATCCCCCTGCTGGAGCAGGAACACCTGGATCAGATCACTCAGGAACGCATCCAGGTGGGTTTTGAATGTCTCCAGAGAAGGAGACTCCACAACCTCCCTGGGCAGCCCCTGCCAGTGTTCAGTCACTCTCACTGTGAAGAAGTTTTTCCTCATATTTAAGTGGAACCTCCTATGTTCCAGCTTGCACCCACTGCCCCTTGTCCTATCGTTGGATGTCACTGAGAAGAGCCTACAGACATTCCCTGGCACTTTAAAGGCTCCATTACATCAACCTGCAATGATCCCTAATAGGGACAAGAAGTATTCTAATAAAGACCAAAATAATTGCTTACACTTTCCAATTTTATAGGCTGTAATTTTTTTCATTTTGTCCTTCCCTCCCTTCATTCATAATAATTAAGGTAAATATTTGCCTTCCCTATACTGCCCCAGTTGCCTGTTTGTAGCTTCCTTTCATCATTCTCTCAACTCATTAGAAGGCTGTCCTCACGATTAATTCTTTTGCACACAGCTAGATGTCTGAGCGTAATTAAAGTTGATCAGTGCGACCACTGCGGTAGCAAGGACTGCCTGAACCAGAGGTGTGCTACAGCACCTGATTGAAACCAAAACCGTAGGCTGAATGGAAGCACACATTCCTCATTCCGGAGCAGCAACCAAGCAAGCCAGATGATGTGGGTGAGAAGATGACACCATGGCCCAAACAGACACAACGAGGAATCAATTCCCTATCTTTAAGCCACGTTTTGGAAGGTAGGTAAGGCTACTATCCCTGCTTTCAGCTCAGAAGTTGTTCAGAATGGCTGTTTCCCTGAAAAGGTGGTAGTAACTGCAAATCATAGTCCACAGATGAAAACTGGGGGGGGAATAAGCAAACTCTACTATAATGGATTGATTAATTAAAATTCCTGCAAGGGACTCAAACCACACCAACTCCAGGGAGCCTGAGAAGCAAGCTCAGGAAATGCCTGGTGAGAATTTGACAATGCTTCTTGCTAATTGGCTCCTGGTGAGAATTGTCCCATTGCTCCTACCTCATGGCAGCCGCTTGGCACAGCGCAGCGTTGATCCTATCAGGGACATCTGAGCCACAAAGCGATGCACTAACATAGAGATCCCACCCGACTACACCACTGGACCCAGAAAGAAGCATGCATACGCCCCACCGCCTCACATGGAGCTCCATTCTGGGTCCTGAGCTCCACCCTGGAGAGCTGCAGGCAGGGTGAAGGAGCTGAATGAAGCCTGTCCCTGCATCGTGCCTGTCGGAAGAGAGATGCTGAAGCGTCTGTGGTTGCCATGGGAGTAGGGATGGCGAACGCTGGGAGCGGGAGTGACTAATAGCATAGGAACTGCCTTCCTGCACAGCTACTGCAAACTACAAAAGACTAAAAAAGCCCAAAACCCAGCATAGAGACATCCAGCACCCTGTGTTTTAAGACAAATCGGTTTCATCTGCTGCTGGCCTTACAGGTTTTCTTCCTGTGCCTCCTAAAACTCTGCAGTGCACACCATATCTATTCCTAATGCTGTGCTGCTTCCCTCTTCCACTGCGAGCAGAATTTTGTATGATCAGACACAGAACAGGCTGAAACCTGTATTTACACTCTCTTAGTACTAATACATGTTGTGTTGTCTCGGGACCACATACAACAGCTAATGTTGTACCCAGAAGGATCACAGAATCACAGAATGAAAATGGGTTGGAAGAGACCTCTGGAAACCATCTAGTCCAGCCCCCCTGCCAAAGGAGGTCCACCCAGAGCAAGTTGCACAGGAACTTGTCCAGGTGGGCTTTGAATGTCTACAGAAAATGAGACTCCGTCACCTCCCTGGGCAGCCTCTTCCAGGGCTCTGCCACCTTCAATGCAAAGAAGTTCCTCCTCATGTTTAGATGGAACCTCTTATGTTCAAGTTTGTGCCCATTTCCTCTTGTCCTGTAACTGGGCACCGCTGAAAAACGACTGGCCCCCTCCTCTTGACACCCACCCTTAAAGTACTTATATGTGTTGATCAGATACCCCCTCAGTCTTCTCTTCTCCAGACTAAAAAGGCCCAAGTCCTCAACCTTGCCACATAAGAAAGATGCTCCAGGCCTCTAATCATCTTTGTGGTCCTCTCCAGCAGTTCCCTGTCCTTCCTGAACTGGGAGTGCCAGAACTGGACACAGTACTCCGGATGGGGCCTCACCAGGGCAGAATAGAGGAGGAAGATGACCTCCCTCAACCCACTGGCCACCCTCTTCTTCATGCACACCAGAATGCCATTGGCCTCCTTGGACACAAGGGCACATTGCTGGCTCATGGTCATCCTCTTGTCCACCAGGACTCCCAGGTCTCTTAATGGATGGACGCCAATCAAAGTTGTTTGTATACCTGTTTTCAAAGCAATCAGAAGGGAGTGTGCTGGCAAAGTTCATGTGTATCTGTTGTCTGTCATGCCCTGACCAAAGAGAATCCTGGCCACTCCCCACGTTTCCACAACTAAAAGTTTACAACAGGAAAGAGGAGAGGGCAAAAAAGAGAAATGGCCTCTTAGAGCTGTTAGAAAAGTCTAATAATTTACACCAGCTGAGATGCAGGGAACAAATACAGATTAGTAGCACTTCTTGAGATATCCAGGAATTAAAATATTTTATTTTAATTAAGGCTTCCCTCTAATGGAGAGTGATTTCCTTCTGATTCCCTTCTCACATACAGAAACAGCAATAGAAACAATCCCAGTGAAGTCCAGGGACTTACACTGTATTGCTATGAACAAGAGGATAATCAGACCCCTCTACAGTTCTCATCCAGTTCTCTGACACTGTGCCATTCTCCACTGTGAACAGAAATAAGCCTCTTTAATAGGTAAAATCCAGGAGAAGGAGAAGGACAGGATGGCCCAAGGGCAGCAGAAGTTGATAGGAAAAATGTCATTAGGAGCTGAGCAAGCACACAGGAGAGGATACAAAGGACTGGAAAGATATTTTATATGACTTCTGGGCTTAGGACAAATCCTCAATTACTTATTTACATTGCTTCTATAATTATAAATAAACCCTTTGGCTACACAAAACTCAAGTTTTTCTCACTTGGGAAGTCACTTGATCTATTTGGTATGTGCTGTACACTCCCTCTTTGCAAACAAGCGTGGTACGACACCACAGAACTGTCTCGAGACAAGGTAAAGCACTCTCTGATATTTCAAATTTACTTTTCATTTCCAATATACTTTTTCATCCCTACATGATCCTAGGTGAGCCTTCTCACCAGAAAAATACTCCATGCAACCCTAGGAAGTAGGCTCTACTCCAGTCTCTTGTAGCCCTGAAAAAACCCCATTTCAAAGCAATGAAAGGAAGGTCACACTCCTGAGTGAACCCATCCAGCCATCTTTCAACCCGTGTGGCCCTCTGCTTGAGATACAGAGGGCCCAGTCCTGGAAAGTCTTCCTTTTCTGTGCATTTGCTTATTATCCTCAAGAGCCCATCAGTGTAAGGGGCTCTATGCCTCGGCCAGACGCATGCTCTGGTTATGGTGTACAGGAGCAGAGAACAGCAAAGCCCTCCACAGGAGCAGGAGTACAGACAGACAAGGAAGGGAGAAAATTAACTTCTAGTCCTCTACAATAAACATCCAGAATCACAATTAAAAGGACTATGTATTTAATTAGCTGAAGAAGCCCATAGCTCAAAGGCCAGACTCAAGACCAGGGCAAGAACCACAGTAAAAATCCACCAATGACCTTCACGAGAAGATCCTCTGAGCACGTAGGATGCTGAGAAAGAAAGTGTTGCAGTCAAACAGATTGTATCAACTGCCCTATGACTCACACTAAGTTTGTCCCCAACAGACACAAAGAGCTCAAGAAATCCTGAAAAACAAGAGGCACAAGAGTAATGATACTACTCTCTTCCTAAAAGAAAATGCAGAACAGTTGCACCCAGTATTAATCAAATCCAATAACTTCCTCAGGGCAAGGTATGCACCAAACCACTTAAAAGATACAACAATATGCTCAGGTTCAGCAGAACCACACTCCACCCTGACCATCCCTCTAGCTCTCATCCCATTTCTAGGCTCTCAAAAGACTTTGGGAAGCATTAACTATGGAGTTTCAACCACATCAGCCACTACCTCAGGTGCTTTACTTACAAGCCTCTATCAAAGCTTTGTCAAAGGCACAAACCCAGAGGCCACACACTGTCAGAGAAGATGATGGTTGGCAATACTGGAGATCCAACCATTTCTTGCCTCCAACAGAAAGCTGGTGGTAGGAAATCACCCTCCTCTTGCAGAGCTACCACAGAGCCATGGTGAGGAGTGACAGAGGTGATGAACCACTGGTGTTGAATACAGAGAGGAGGATACAGAGAGGAGAAAAGATGGAAAACGAGACTTGAAGACTCATTTTCAGACTTCAGACTTGAAGAGGAGGATGCATGTAGCAGAGGACTGAGTGAGGAAATTAAGAGAAGGGAAGAGTGAGGTGAACTCTGGAGACACTGAGAAAATTTTTATCAGGACAACAGAAAATGAGCAAATTTTTATCAGGACAACAGAAAACTGATACTGAACAACACACCTTGCCCTAGGAAATGTAACTTTCCAGGGTGATTGTGTGAAAGGTCATGGGACCATGGAGTATAATGTTTTCCATGAATACCCTGTGGTGCCACAGGGGTGACAAAAAGAACAGTATGAAAATATTAATTTTGATATTTCTCTTTCACTGTATTGACAAGCAGCTCACATTAGGCAATAGGAATGATGCTGAAGCTACTGTAGACTAGAATAATCTTCTGTTCTCATTTGCACACATACAAACCAGGAGAGAAATGAGATAAGGAGAAAAGCTAGTAAGGCTATCCATTTCCAGACGTGCTTAGTGGTGTGCAATATATGCCATGTCCTTCTCCCCCAGTTTGCTATTTTTAGTTTGAACTGAGCATGGTCCCTCGCCTAGAACCTCAGCAAATCATATTTCCTTGTGCCTCCAGAGACAAATACATCTAAATACATATTAGAAGACTGCTTCTTTCCACCAGCTCCAGAGAACAGCACAAATATCCATCGTCGGTTAACGCACAGGCCCCATAGTTAGGAGAACTGTGCAGAGCAACATAAAGCTCAGGACTACTTTTGTTTCTATTTCAATGAGTTTGTCAGCAGCAGAATCTGTAACTCAAGCGAGTGATTTTTACCCAGCTGGAAGTGGCCATTATGTTCAAATGCACTTATCTGGACACTGAACAAGTGTTTGCTTTCTGGGGTAACGAGCTATGGAGCGTCCAGATTATAAAGTACCACCATATTGGTTAAATTGAATTAAAGCCAGTCAGTCACCCCAAATTAAACACTCAAGTGAAGATATTTCCACGTATAGCAGCAGCAACTGAGTTTCACACAAATGGGGTAGCCTCATGTTTAAAACACAGGGCTGCAGGCTCTTAGATCTTAGTTTCCCCTCCTACTTCTGCTGCTTGTCTTTTCCTCTTGATCTTAAGTAAATTATTTATTGTTAAGACTTACATTTCCCCAGACTCAGAAAAAGGCAGTTAGAGTCTCTGGCTTTAAAGAGCAGTGTTGCAATAATTAATTCATTATTCTTTGCAGAACACTCTAAAATTATTAGATGTCGCTACAGAAAGGCATTTTATTAGTGGTATTATATTCCACTAGCAACTTCCAAATTTGCTTCCAAACTCTATCTTGTCTGGATTTATTGTATTCTAAATTAAAGCCAGTGGTACCTTGAGTCTTGTAGCCCCGAGTACCACGAGGAACCATGAATCCCTTTTCATGGTGGTGTAAAACCAAGGAATGAAAATAATCCACGTGTGGTCATACATAACACAGCTTCTCTTTGCGCTGTTCTGCTCCCAGAAATTCTTTCAGTACTGTATTAGCCACACGTTAACCACAACCACAGCAAGTATGTGGAAGGAAAGTCCACTCCAATAAGCTCAACAGTGAATGGTAAATGGCCACTGAATATTCTGCATAAGAAAGCTAAGGGCTAGCTCAGGCCCCACTATAATTGGTGATGTGGCCAATATCATATGCTTTATAAGAAAAACAGTGAAGAAGAAGAATTCTTAACTGACTTTTTCAAAGCTCAGTAAGTTTTTTACTCAATGGCTGGAAAAATGGCCTTCTTTTAAATTATGTTTACCTACGGCTGAGAGGTCTCTCTGACACTTAATCAGTTGGATCCATTTGCTCACGGTGAAGGCAAACACATCTGTCACTTGAACTGCTTTTACTTCAAGTGCAGACTGGACAGATGTATACAGAAATGATCAGTCAGATGTTTACTAATCCAAGCTGTATTTCTGCTCAAGTGTTCATTTTGAGCATCAAATGCTCACATGCTCATTTTCAAGACAGCTGTATCAACAAATTAGGGGTACAACTAGAGATTCCTGTCTCAAATAACTAACTTTGAATAGGACTGGCGTGACTTGGGGTGAAAAGTGATGATAAGTGATTTGGTACATTATCATATTTGCCTAATGAGAATGACAAGATGAATTAAATTTTCGTTATCTGTGGGAGCACCAGTTTTAAAACTGTTCTTACAAAGCGACCATTTTATTTTAGAACTCATTAAGAGGCATATTCTAGAGCATACAGACACGATACACTGAATACCTCTAAAAGCCCCATTACCTGTTGGTCGTCTGGAGTCCATATGCCACAGGTGATCTGACTCTCCAAGTTGATTTCTGAAGACCAGTGTCTTTGTCCGCTGACTGAACCAACCAGCACAAATCCATCTCTATAGGAGATAAGGGCTTGAGTCCCATCATGGCTCCATGTAAAGTCGCTTACCTTAATATATCAAAGACAAGACAATAGATGTATGGGACACACAGGAATTGTTTGTTGTTTTAATAAAAGCTAGCACTGCACAGAACTAGACAGGGCAACTATTAGCCCAGCTGTAGCTCTGATGTCATAGCCGTTGGATAAAGCAACTGTCCTTGCAAACTGTCTTTGTGACAATTATTGCCCGTTCCTTTCAATAAAGAAAGGTTTCATTTTCTCCTGTGCTTTTCAGAAGGTATAAAGTACCATTCATTAAGGCCAGGCTGAAAGGGGCTTTGAGCAACCTGCTCTGGTGGGAGGTGTCCCTGCCCAAGGCAGGGGGGCTGGAACTTGATGATGTTTAAGATCCCTTCCAACTCTAACCGTTCTATCATTCTATGGTTCATTGTCCTCTTTGTTTTTGCTTCTCAGGACTTGGTGACTCTTGACTGCAGAACAACCATGGATACCAACCTGTGCCCCCCGATCATTCACAAGCTCCACGGACCATCTGCCTTCGTATTGTATCCAAACAAATATTCCTCCATCGGCATCGCAGGTTGCTAATTTCTGGAATGGTTCGTTCCATCTCACCAGCACGACCTTCAAGGATCAGAAACAAAAGCAGCATTACCAAAAACTGCGTGTTGGGCTAACTATTTAACAAGAACCAGTTAAACAATACTGCAAAATAAACATCGCCTCATTTGGGTCCTGAAAAAGATGTACAAAATAGTAATTTTCAGCAGCGCGTTGGGCGCCTCTCGAGAACAGCTGGAATCCTTCTGTAACGGCTGTCGGGAAACACACAGTTTCTCACCATCAGGCCTTTTTGGAAGGCAACACACGCTTCCAGCAAACCCATAACGTCCACTGGATCTCAGTACAGAAGCAGCAAACAGACCATCCCACGCTCTTTCCAGTGGTTTCCCCTCCCCTAATCTCAGACTGTCAGACTGTACGTCAAATCATCACCTCTTGCTGACTTGAAATGAAACTGCATGCACCGGTATCAGATTGAATTTGAATACTCAGATCAACCGTGACAGGTAAAAAACAAAATTCAGGAGTCAGTCCCAAATGATTAAAAAATAGAAATTTCATAGAAAAGTTGCTTTGCTACTGAATGCAGAAGGAATACAAAGCAGTTTTAGGCTCTTCTCGCCATATAGGAGCTATTTGGGCTTTTCTGGAGAATATAATCAAGTCTAAACCTAACAAATTGCTCTCTCATTTCTAATTCATATCCATTTAACAAATAGATATCTCTTGAGACCACAGTACAGATCTGAAAAGAGCATGTCATCCCAGTGCTCGAAGCAGAAATTAGCAGTAAAACCATTCACCACCTGTTAGTGACTTTTTAATAAAAACTTTTTTTCTACATCAGTGTTATTTCAGAGCCACACACATCTATACAGGACACCTACATTCACATGGAAGACTCCTCTCAGTTACCTTATGGAGGCACAGCACATGCAAACAAGGAACGTGTATATTCAGCAGTCAAGCAGTAGGGTGTCATTTTAAATACCTCATGGGCATCCAGCTCTAATGATGCTTTTCCATGAATCTAAATCTTTTCCCTAAGTCTAAATCTAATCTTTTTCCCTAAATCTAAAATAATTAACCATTTCAAAGAGACATAAAGAGAAATTTTTCCCCAAATACATTTTGCTGTTTACAGAGATGGAACGATGCTCCTAAAGGTTCCAGTCCTAAAATGAGCTCTGAGTAGACAGACCCATCACACCTCACAATAAAATCAGCACTCATTTCCAGAATTAGAATATAAATAACCATATCTGAAACCTGAAGTTGACAGCTGAAAGAAAGATGACCTCATGCCTATTTAATGAGTGCTACTCTTACTCACAGAGTGTCAGGGGTGAGAACTTCAGAACGGGTACATCAGGGGAGCCTGCCAGCCTGAAGCATCAACCCTTACACGATTAAACAGCTAAGACTGTTTCTTTGTGCATACACGAAGATTAAGGGGAGAAGTCAGTATGACAAACCACCTCTCTGTTGTTAATCAGATACCTCACTTGAGATTCTGCAGGAAAACACTTGCTTCTGCTTGATCATAACCTTGCAGCTGCACTCCAAGTCACAAGTCCTGCTGCAGTTGGATGGATTAGGGCTACAAAGACTATTGGGGGACTAGATCTTCTCTCTTATAAGGAAAAGCGTTCTTGGGTCTTTTTAGTCTGGAGAAAATAAAACTGAGGGGAAGATCTGATTAATGCCTACAAGTACTTCAAGGCTGGGTGTCAAGAGGAAGGGACCAGTCTTTTTTCAGCGGTGCCCAGTGACAGGACAAAAAGAAATGGGCCCAAACTTGAACATAAGAAGTCCCATCTAAGCATATGGAAGAACTTCTTCACTTTGAGGGTGACAGAGCCCTGGAACAGGCTGCCCAGAGAGGTGGTGAGGTCTCCATCTCTGGAGACATTCAAAACCTGCCTGGACAAGTTCCTGTGCAACCTGCTCTAGGAGGACCTGCTTTGGCAGGGGCTTGGACTAGATGATCTCCAGAGGTCCCTTCCAACCTGAAGTGATTCTGTGATTCGGTGATTTTAGAATGGCACTAGGGGGATTTTATCGTACATAGCTTTTTATTATCATTATTTGTAGTTGTTGTTTTTTGAAGAGTAGTAAATAAAATAGCCCAACATAGTAACACAGGCAGCTGCACTTTGCTAGAGGTCGTCTCACCATCCCTTATGTCTAAAGAAGAAGAGCACAAATTTGTTAACATTTTGTTTTCTCTTTGGTGTAACCCTCATGTACAGCTGTCATTTCATCCACCCTGAGGCAAAAGCTTGCTGGTGATGCCCAACAGTATTACAAAAGAAGTGAAGAAAACCCCATATGTAACATAAGGATAATACTGAAAAGCCTTCACCTTTGAAGCCTGGGAGCTGCTATGGCTAACAATGACTTGCACTAGAGCAGAAGGTACTTAACACCTCTGAAAATCAGCTTAGACACTGCCCATGTTGGCCATTTCAGAACATAGAGAATAAATCACTACAGAAAATTTGGGAACAAAAGATAAAACTAAGAGTTGAAATAACATGTTTTTTAATTAACACCATCAAAGCTACTACTATTTCTTAAAATTGCCCTGTTTTGCCTGGCAAAGATTTGAGATGAGCATATGATTTTCTAGATCAGTCACACCAGCTGACTTAGTGACAGGAATTATGGGCAAAGTGACAAGAGTTTGCTTGGTGTGGTTTCCCTCTTTTCTGTTTTAAATGGGAGTCTTGTTAAAACCTGAATAGATCTTTCGATTCCAATTCTGTACAACCTGTCTTTTCTTTGGATTTGATAAAACACCCAAGAATACATTTGAATCTAATCACGATCAACCAGAGCCTCCCTCGCTCCCTCCATCCCAATCAGATACAAACTAGTAACTTCCAAAATAGACTTAGTCACAAATGAGAGTGAGGCAATGATATTATATGCCTTCTGATAACATGCTCATAAAGAAGCAAGTTTGTAATTTGAAAATTTAAACAAAGACTGAATGTTATCATTTTATGAGGCCATTTTAGATGCTTCATCATTTACATTTAACTTCTGACTACAGGTACTGAGTCCACAGCTGCTTTAAGTGTTTCCAATTTCATTTAATTTCATTTTCCATACCATACTGAAGCAGAGATATAGAAAGGAAGAAGCATTGCCCTAAGTATTAAGATGACTTTGGGCTTTTATGTTGGCTAAAATGTAAAGCATATGAAAACATGCCCCATTGATAGAGCATTTAAAGAACCTATAAGCTTGAATTACCCCTTTGCAAAGAGGAATTTTATTGCTAACCCATCAATGCAAAGATATCATTACTTCCACTAACGGCTTCAACTCAGAGGGGACCCATTTTTAATTCTGCCTTTATGGTTCTCTGCTTCCCACTCAGCATCTTCACATGGGTACTGAAGGACTAAACTCCATTATCTTCTATTGAAAGAAAAAAACCAGTTGGCTTGCCAAAGTCTGTAGACTATTTGTGGTCCACACAGTCTTCATATATTGCCTAATTATTTTGGTTTCTTTCTTGCTTGTTTTAGTTTGTTTTTTTAAATACATATTAAAAATGCAAATTGTGCTTGTTCTACTCTAGAAAAATTCTGTATCACAGGCCTTAATCAGCTTCTAAACTGCTACCTCATATAGGAAATGATCTCCCATGAATAAATCTTCAAGAAACTCCTAGTCTAATATATCTTAACTACAATGCAAAGGCCAATATATCACCCTCAAACAGGATTCTATCCATGAAGTTCAATGAGCTTTTGAATCAGAGTCTTATGTTTTCTTTGAGTTTCTTTTGCACAATGTGGAGTGGTGAAAAATTTGTTTAAAAAGTGGAACATTCAGGATCTTCAATAGCTCTCTTTTAATTGGAATTAAATATAACTAATCCTAAAGGTGCTAGAAACTCTCTCCAAGAAGTGACTGTGTACTATAATGCTACAAACATGAATCAGCAAAAATTTAAACATTTTAAAGAATATTTTCATCACAAATTAAGGATATGTGAGGATTTGTTCTCCTCAAGTTTACTTGTCTATATATAAAATTAAAAGGGAAAATATTGTTAACTTACACTTGGGAGATGAAGCCGTGCATTCACTTCCCGTACTGCAGACTAATCAAGAATGAAACCATTGCTAACATTTATCAATTAAAAATGTTGTGCAAATATAATTATAGTTTATGAACCTCAAGTTACTTCACTGTACTTCTCATCTTCACAGATGCTCCATTTGGAAAAAGCCTTGTCTTGCGACCAAGGAAACATCTGTATTATTCTAACTGAATAAACAACAGACAATAATGTACTTATTTATTTCTAAGATCATTAAATTATGCTTAAAAATTTTCATTTGCATTCACTTTTTGGTCCACTACTGCAAATAAGAAAACTAGGTCCAATCAGTCTCTGACCCAGAAGATCAAGTTCTTAGCAAGAGATGGCCACAGAAAGATCATCATGCAGCTACCAATGGTATTATTTATTACAATCTTAGACAAGAGTAACTGCAAATTCATTAAATGTGACCTCTTCCCAATGAAAGCCAGGTTTGGTGGTTTAAATTCAACACGTGCTACTGACATTTTTATTGCTTTTTTTCCGCATTTTCTAGCACAATACAAATTCAAAAATCTAAAGCAGTCTTAGAGCTTTTGTTATTTCTAATTTCATTACAGTTTTTGAAGGAGATGACTGAAAATATGATACCAATCATTCTTTCAAGAGCAGAAGTCCTTCATCTAGAAAACAACGCAACAGTCATTACTGAAATCTTACCTCTGTAGTCCCTAAAACCTAGGGTATGCATTTGTTACAGAGGCAAGGGACAAATACCTAGAAAAAATAAACAGGTAAATAACTAGGGCCGTTAATTCCTAGAGTTCCTTCAAATTTAAATAGATTTTACCCCTGCAAGGAAAGGACACTACACTGTAGTGAGTCACAGTGAGTCACGGGGAGCAGACGTATGCTCTAAAGATAAAAGACTTCTCCAGCATTCATTTTCACATACACTATGGAGATCTGCTTGTGGATGGACTACGGCAGCAATAGAGAGTGGAGAATAATTGATGACAATGTTTGATAAGAGAACAGTTTTCCACAGTCCTTTATGTGGCATGAGCATTTCTGAAGCTACAAGTGAGCTAGGAATCCTCGCAGGGGGTATAGGATTTAATGCACTGTAGCTCCATCGAGCATATACAACACTAAATGTTCTACAGCCTTTTTTCCCCTCCTAATAAATTATACCACACTTCTAATGCTACTGAAAGTGCATCCAAGCAGTGACAGCAAAAGATCTGTTTCTAGAACAGAAATAGAAAAACCAGTGAAAGAGATGATGCTCTTGCCTACAGTAGCAGAGAACAGGACTCAGGCTACGTGAAGGCTTCTTTCAACCTTGTGCTTTTAGGAAAAACTTAAGTTTTTAAACGCACATCTAAGGGTTGAAATAAAGCACTGGAAAAGGAGGCTGCAAAATCTACCCAGGATCAGTGAGCACCACCTATTTGCTGTATCGATCAATCCATCATACCGCCCTCTAACAAGAGATACTTCATAAAATTGTCTGGGTTGGAAGGGACCTTTAAGATCAGCTAGTCCAACCATCAACCTAACACTGATAAAAACCCGACAACCCATCACTAGCCCATGTCACCGAGCACTATGTCAACCCACCTTTTAAATATCTCCAGGGATGGTGCCTCAACCACGTCCCTGGGCAGCCCATTCCAATGCTTGATAACCCTCTCAGTGTAAAAATTTTTCCCAATATCCAATCTGAACCTCGCCTCTTGCAACTGGAGGCCATTTCCTCTTGTCCTATCACCTGTGACTTGGGAGAAGAGATCACCCAGCAAGTAGGTGGATATTCACTCGGGGTTACAAGTATAAAGAAATATATGCATATAGTGCATACCTAATACGTGCAACACAGTGACACACGTTATGGCTTATTAATGGCAACAAAGATGAAGAGACATATTAAGAACATTTATCAAAGAAAAAAGATGAGTGTAGAGTGGGGGACAGAAATAAAACAAAAGTAAAGGGATCAGAGAAACCAATAACCACCTTTACTTGTTAATACAGTTCAGAATGTATAGATACACAGAGATAACATATACATTACATACAGATAAGGCGGGTGTGTGCACAAACACACATCTCCATTAAGTCCTTAAGGACTGCACCATCACTGTACCTTTGGTGAGTGGAAGTTCGTTAACTGAAGTGGATTTTGATGATGAAAATTTCATTTCAAAGTGGCATAAGGTGCTCAGAGTAAGCAGCCGGGCTGCAGTTAACAAGCTGCTGCTTCTCACTACACTATAAAGTTCAAATATTTTTAAAACATAGGCCATTTGAGTTTCTCTCTCCCAATTTCTCATGCTGCAAACAGACTGTTTGCAATTGTTCTCACTTTCCTCTTCATTTCTTGCCATGACAATAATGCCATGATTATTGTCTCCATCTGAACTAATCCAATTAGGCAGACGAAGAGCATCAGCACCATGTAAGTATTCTTCCTACTAATCACACCAGACCAAAAAAAGCAGCATCCTTGGTAGACAGCTAGTTTGTCTCTCCTGGGGTGGCACACCCATCTTCCTATCCTACTTGTCTTACATTGCATTCTCTAATGACACAGTCCCTGTCTCTCCCACACTCGTGCAGCTTTGACTTTTTGTTTCCAGAGACACTACACCCGGGTGGAAGTGCTTCGTTTGCATACGGAGCTGTCAGTTTCCAAGGTATGATACTCATGAAGGAATTATTATTAAGAAGAAACTATTACTATTAATAACAAACATTGTGCTGCAGCTAAAGAACGGCAAATTTGTAATAGTGTCTACATTTCTGGAGAAAAACTGCCATCTCACAGCAGTGGCTGCACGTTACAAAGTGGGTATAAGGAATGGCAAACGAATTCCTGGTGACGGAAAACATCCAAATTCTTCATGTTTCTTTAGTCTAAACAATAAGGAAATGAATTGTCTTCCTGGGAGGAGTGGACTGGTCTCCAAATATCCCAGGGATGGATGTCCTTTAATAAACTGTACCCCTGCCGTGGGAGAAGCTGTGGCCACTGGTGATGGACGCTGATGGCACAGTAGCTGCTCACAACCCCGAGGGGGTTCGGCTGCTGCCACGGGTAGCACTTTCCATAGCCACTTGTACATTATGGGTCTGATGCTTTATCCCAGGATCCTACTTTCTCTTTTAAAAAGTGTATTACTCTGCCAGCAGCTGTCATCTTTCTTTTTCTGCTCTTTGCAAAGGAGCTGCAATTTCTATAAATCCTACTTAAACAAATATAACAACATTCTTCTGAGAGATAATATAAAAGCTACTAACTATGGGGGCTTAAAAACACAAGGAAAAAAAATCCCTGAAAAGACCAGATTTGAATAGTCTTTTCTGTTTTTTCAAACTGCAAATCTAATTTCATTGTGTAACATTATCATTAAGGAAAGCCTGAGATCTGGGTTGGTTTGGAACCTAACCTTGCACTAACTGAAATCAGAGAACAGGCTGGACCAGGGAGAAGGCGCTGACCTTACTGGACCTAAACGGTCCAGGTCCAACTCTGTGCTGCTTTCTAGCCACAGACTCCCTGTGACCTTCATGTGAAAACCTACTCCAAAGCAACGCCATCCCTAACTCAGACAACTCAGGTAAGCATCTAAAGTTAAGTACAATGTAGGGATACATCAGAAGCTCTGTGCCATTTTGTTCAGTACTTTCCCCCCTTTCTCCTTGGCATTTTCACAATTCTCAGAGCAGGCACCAAGCTAAGGACGACTCAGATCATCTGCTCAACTGCAGGAAGAGAAAAGGCCAGGCAGGAGCTGTGGAGTTTACCAGCAACAACCCTCTGAGTGAGCAAAGCGGAGGCAACCACTCACCCAGCACTCCACTTGCTCTCCCTGTGAGCGGCTGGTACCCTCTGCAAGTCACAATGTGGTTGCTCACCCACTGGCAAGAGTGTTGCTACTCCCCAGCGAGTTTTGTCTATTTGCTTTGCAGATGAATGCCACTCATGCCTATTTTTAAAAGGTATCTTGAGGTTGGCAGCCAACCCACCGCACAGACCCGTTTTTGAAAGGTGTCGCACGGCTGGCATCCACTCCCCAGTGGAAGGCAGTCTGACCTTTAAAAGCTCTAGAGGATGATTTTGGTAAATAGGCAACTGCAAGAAAAACTTGTTTTGATAGCTACTTTGAGGAGGGATTGTACTTAGTGTGGTAAGTGTAAGTCTTAAAAATACTCAGACTGTCAACATCTCACTGAATACATTTAGGAGCCTTGATAGTAAACTGCCAAGATGAGGACTCGGGAAGGCTCTACAGCTTTACAAATCTCTTTACGTTCCTAAGTCACACACGTTCATTTTACAAAATACACCCCCAAAGTCTATTGATCTCCAGGACTTGCCATGTTACCACTTTATATGTTCACAGAACACAAAATATGCCGTCACCCATCTTAGAGGAAAGCATCTCCAGTACGCCCCACAGGCACCAATCAAGAAGTGCTCTGCTCCTACAAATGAAGTGGCTCACGGGGCCAGTTCCAAAGGAATTACTCCTCTCACTTTGGAATCATCATGTTTAATCGTGGCTTCATAGAACTACAGTTACAGGGGACAGCAAGAAACATTAGAAATTAACTGCATCCAAGGTATACCAAATAAATGTGTCTGGGCAGCTGAGGATCTCTTGACAGGCACAAGGTATCTGCACACTGTGTGGAAAGGAACCGGGTGGAGGTCTGCTCATCTCCCATCTCACAGACAATGGAGCGACAGTAACAAGGTCTATGGTCTGCTATTGTCTCCCTTCCCTTTCACATGGATGCTTAAGTACTGAAAGCTCTTTCACATAAAAGATAACTGTTTCCACAGAAAAATCTTTCTGTACAGTTCCGCCATGCTCACTTGCAGTGAGGGAAACTCCTTTATAGCACATACATTACTGTCCCTAATAAATGGCCTTCTTGTCCCTAAGCATTCTAGCAAGAAACTTCGAGGGAGTACATATGGGCAATTAAACAGGAGTGCAGAGGCAAGCCCAAGCTCAAAAAAATAAATCAAAACTGAAGGTTGATAAGGATGAGCAAAGGGTAAAATGGCACTTTCATCACTTTCCTTTATAAGAAGAAGGATTTCACTTCGTTCCAGTTTCCGTGGAGATAAAACCACCATAATAAAGAAAGGAGAGACGACTATTCTAGCTACACATGAAGCACCGTTGTGCCTTAAGATCAAAATACCCAGAGTGAAATAGTTCCCCTCTCTCTAGCAAATCAGTGATAAGCACCATTAGGAAAGGTCCATTGCTGTTAAAAATAAGACACATGCAATAACTGCACAGAGGCTGGCAGTTCCTTGGGTTCAGCATCCACGGTCAAGTATTTTCCCAGAACAATAAAATAAGCACCAGATTTAAAACTCTCTGGTATTTAGCCTAAGTAAATTAAAAGTACCTGAGTCTAATGCTCATTTCACTAAGGTCTGGCAAAAATTACATTACCCATGGTATAAGTCAGGACCATTTTACAACCTCCACGTTTACTTTTGGGCTGTGTAAAAGGAACTCGGTGTAAATGAACCCCAAGCTTTCACAACAAGAGTAGCACTCACTGACATCCATCACCATACATGAATTCAGAGACCACGCACATCTTTGTTAGACCTTCCAAGGAGGGGGGAAAACCAACCAACATACCTCATATAAGCCTGATTTAAAATTCTGTCTTTTTTTACTGGCTAAACAATCAGAAAAATATTGGATGCAGAGATGAAGGCACCCCGGCAGCAGAGCCTATAGCTTTCATTCCGTCTCCTCTTTTTACAAATAAGCAATCAAGGACAAAATACTGTTTGAAACCATGTATTATACCCAGAATGATACATCACCAAATAATTACAAAAAAGAACGCCAGAAGAGACAGGATAATGATAAACATTATTGAAAACCATTCCTACTCAAAATGAACTAGTTCTGCTCTGCTTTCTCATCAGCAGCTACTTAGGAATTCCTATAGTATCTTTCTGCCTGGTAAATGCTACCTTTTTGGGGAAAAACCCCAGGCTCAAGAATTGCTGGAAAAAGTCAGCGACGTGACTAAGAGGCACTCTCCCTTATACTTGATCTTTCCAATTCGGTGGTTAAAAATTCCTAGCCACCTGTTAATATAACAGTGACATATAAGTTTAACTGTATCATTTTACAAATGTATATATGCATGCATAAGTATATTATTCCAATTAAAAAACCACTTGCTTGGCTGGAAAACTTTAAACGAAACATAAAAATATAATTTATTGATTGATTTTTATTTGTTGTGCTAGTTACTCAGAGAAAGGAGGCAACACAAGTTCTTCGCCTTTGGGAGTCTATTCTGAGAAGTGTCTGAAAAATAATGTTGTCTTGTGACCACACGCTGAGGACCTGCCTGTATCAAATATACTAAGTTTGTCTATATCAAATATACTGAGGTAACAGCTAATTTTACCCTCGTCAGCTATTCAAACTCATACACCATAGCAATTCAGTAACTTCATTCCAGGTTTCTGAGCAGCAGCAGCAGGATTTGTGGCAGGGACTTTATAATCCAAAGCCAGCCAACAACTCTCTTGATGATTTGGCAGACTATAACTTTTATATATATACATATAGTATATAGATATATATATACACACTATAACTATTTGGTAGGCTATAACTTAGCTTGCACCACCTTAGCTGAAATCACTGTTAACAGTCTCCCAGAGAAGTCTTATGTGGGGCCCGACTGCAGCACAAGCTTTGTGCAAGACCTCTCCAAGGAGGTGAACTTCACCTTTGAAGAACTGCAGTAAAATTTGATTTTGGTCAGAAATGTAAACAAAAAAGACCTCAAAATGGAGAGGCAAGTGTCAAAAAACGTTGATCAAGCATGATTATTTCTGACAGCTACGATACTTCAACCTTAATTATTTTTGTCAAACACAAGGAAGTAAGAATAATCCAAACTTGAGTAAGAACATGGATCAGCTCTTCAAATCTATTAGCATTTCCCAGGTGGTAATAGCTGTGCACTAATGAAATTAAGGTCAGTTGTAAAGCGTGATGGAGATAAATTGTATCACTGGGCACTTCACTGCTGAAGTGGGACTACTTTGAGATCCTAAATTCCCAATAAAAACCACTTGACTATCATTATCTTGATCATCAGGTCCAACTGTAAGACCTCTGTGCGAGCTACACGCAATTGTAGAACATTTCTGGCCATCTGAGGAATATTGGTGACTGTAAATTAGTCACAGAAGCAAGAAAAGAAAGCATTTGTATAATCTTTATTGGACCACCTGGACTGTCTCTCCGTGACTCCCCGAGACCTTGTGTCTCCAATTCTTTTGTGAGAATCATGAGATTCCACCACGTTATTTTGCAAAGGTAGGACTCCTGCTTTAACTTCTATCCCTCCCACCTGCTGGTAGGTTTGTTTCTAGGATGTTCAGCTAGCGCCATTTGGGGCAGCTATTGAAGCAAGGGGGTAATTGCTGAGGTGGATGCAGAAAACAAAGTGGAAAATGAAATAGTGCCAACTTCCAAGTCTAACGATGCCAGGCAGGGAGCGGGCCGTAAAACAGGGAATGCAGAAAGGGCAGAGCAGCCACTCAGCACCTGCACCTCTCAGGACAGAAAGGTACAAAAGGGAAAATCTAAATTAACAATACACAAAACTGAAAATCACATGTAAAACATTCAATTTACTATATTACCATAAATAATAAGAAGAATTACTTTGTTAATATATGCATTAACCCTATGGAGACTCTGGTTCAGTCTTGAGACACACCGGCCTACCTCATCTGCAAATGATACGACACAAACTTCTGACACTGTGCATACATGGTCTTTTCTCCCAAGCTCTAAGAAATACCAAATAGCAGATTTTGGAAATGCCATCCTTGCTTTGGCTGGCCTGCAATTCTGCATGGACTGTATTCAGAGCAAATCCCCTGCAAGCAGTATCGTCTTTATTTCTTGTTTCTTCACAAAATGAAAAAGGTACCATGGTGCAGCTGGCCAAGTGACCAATAATTTTACTTGTTTGACTTTCCAGAGAACACAAGGGGGCTATAAATAAAGGGTTCAATCAGTTACACTCGGACAGAAGGATCGCAACAGGCAAACTGGACAATCCTGGAAAGCACAAATCACTGCTATTCCTTTTTACTACTGCAGCAGAAAGAAGTCTCAACCAGAAGAGACCTTCATGTTGTTGGAACTGCATGGTTCAGGAACAAGGACAGCCCTTGAAGTTTTTAGCCTTGAAGACAAAGCAAAAAGCAGGGTAGGGAAGCACTGCAGGGAAGGGCAGCTCTACAGCTTGAACTGTAAAATGACTGTATGCACTCAAACACACTCGAGAGGGCTGAACTATAGCCTGGGAATGCGATCCCTAGGAACCCAAATGGGATGTAAGGGAAGCTGTGAGACTACTATACCATTGGCCATAAGACTGATAGGAAACATACATCTGTCTGGCTAAGACAATACTCAATCTCATCTAATGCAAATATTAACAAAGACATTCACCACCTGTGGTGCAGAAGGCAGCAGTTTTCAAGGAACTGAGCTAAAACTGACTTGCCTCTCAGAGACCAAAGAGCAACAATATACAACCTTTACCCACCCAGCCAGTGTTTGAACCACAGATCAAAGTTGTCTGATCTGTAGCCAGGAGCCCGAGCCAGCTAGCTTATAAGCACTGCATCACTGGAAAGTCATTTTTATAGTTTAGATAGTTAATACTTCACTCAAAAAAGAGAGAGGAAAAGCAATAAGCAGTACACACACTTCTGTTCTTTTTGTTCCCCAGTAAAACCCTTAAGAAAGTTTCAGCAGGAAAAATAAGCAGATGTTTTCTATCCCAAGTCACTTGCTTGTCGACAAGCATCTGGAACACGACTGAGACATAAACCTAGTGAAGGAATGAACTGTATTTGGGCAAGCACATCTGTCTGTGCACTGCCTCTACGTTATCCAGACACCATTTCCCTCTTTCCTGCCTTATGAAAGTTTCAACGCAACCGGCTCTCCTTGAAGGTTTTCAGTAATGTAAGAACTAGTGTGGCTACACACAGCACAGCAGCAGAGGCAGGAGACCAAACTTTTCCAAAAGTGAAAAAAAAGTCTCCTAAATTAGAAAGGAAACTTCTCTACCATTTTGTTTCAAAGCAAAGGTATTAGGATTCAAACAGGTTTGACTTGACAAATTCTACATCCCTGCACAACACTCTTAAAGAGTTACCCACTTGAAAAATGACCGTTTCAAACCATAAGCTTACATGTGGGTAGGGACTACCCTACCTAAGAGCCTCTCCATGTCTATGCTACCAAGCCCTCCATACCAAGCCCTCCAGTCTTTTCTTCCACTACAAAGCCACCTTCCTACTCTTCAGGTGGGCACACTCTCCATGTTTAAGTCTCCTGTCTCTATGTATTAGATGTTTCCAGAGGTTTTGGTTTCTTCTCTTTATGATACTTTACAGATTTTTAAAGAAGTGGCTTTTTAAACTTCAAATAGTTTAAAAAGCAAGAAAAGTAACTGAATCACAGAATCATACAGAATCTGTGTGATTCTGTGAAAAGAGTTTATAGAGCAAGAAAAGTAATTGAAGTTTTGAGATACTAGATTAAAGGCAAATAATAAAATAGACAAAAAACCCCGAATACTGGCAAAGCGGAGTCGTGCAAAGAACCAGTGAGTACTGGAATGACATGAAAAACCAAGGCACGTCAGACATTATTAAATGTTACAGTAAGTAATAGGATGATATTCAGGAAACTGTATTTTAGATTAAATATCAAGTAAAGCTTCCAGCAATGAAAGAAACGGTTGGACAGTCTTCTAAAAGAAAAGATGGAATGAAGCCAAGCTCTGGAAACACTTCAGACATGTTTCCACATACCATTAGAAAGTATTAGAAGGACTTATTTTTGTGTGTGTGTGTTAACTGACTACATGTAGTTATTGCAGTTCAGTGGTTCTGTTATTAAAACATTCTTTTCTTATTCACTAATCGACATCGAAGCAAAGTAACTGTGTTTTATTAATAGATACAACAATAAATCGTTTTAATATCCTCTTTTATTGAAAAGTATCACTTTAAAGATCACTTGAGTGCTGAAGTGTTGCACATATATAGAATAAAAACGTTATTTCAGTATGATAAGTATGTGATAAAAAGAAAGATACAGTCCTAGTCTATGCATGAGGGGGTGTAGAGAGGTGGGGGTTGGTCTTTTCTCCCAAGTCACAGGTGAAAGGACAAGAGGAAATGGAATCAAGTTGCTCCAGGGGAGGTTCAGGTTGGATATCAAGAAAAATTTTTACAAGGAAAAGTTCATTAATCATTGGAATGGGCTGCCCAGGGAAGCGGTTGAGGCACCATCCCTGGAGGTGTTCAAAAGACAGGTTGACATGGTGGTGCTCAGCGATGTGGTCTAGTGATGGGTTGTTGTTTTGGGGTTTTTTTTATCAAAGTTAGTTGATGGTCGGACTAGATATCTCAAAGGTCCCTTCCAACCTAGACAGCTCTATGATTCTATGAATGAATTTACAGATTTTATAACTGTATATAGATTATATAGATTTTATAGTAGTGGCTAGATTTTATAGTAGTGGCTATAGATTTTATAGTAGTGGCTTTTAGATAGATATAGTGGCTAGATTTTATAGTAGTGGCTTTTTAACATACTTCAAAGTGTTTAAAAAGCAAGAAAAGTAATTGAAGTTTGAGATACTAGATTAAAGACAAATAATATAACAAAACAAAAAAAGAATACTAGAAAGTGGAGTCATGCAAAGAGTCAGCAAGTACTGGAATGACAAAAAATCCAAGGAATGTAAGACATTATTGAATGTTACTGTAAGTTACATTTAAGATCTACATGAAGTGTCTGTATGTAGCTATGATTATATCACAGTTTTTGTGTCTGTCTCTAGGCTGGGGGTACAGGTGATGGCTGCCTAGATGGTCAGCCAGTTATTTTCATGTCTGCACGCAGCTCTGCAAGCAGTCATTCCAGGAAGTTTTGCTCTTGTTGCTCCTTGAAATGTTAGTCTGCTGGCTTTTTCAGGGTACAAGGTCTTCCTACAGAACAACAGGCAGAGTGAAACAGCCTGGGAGTCACTCACTTTTTCAGAAACCTTTGGTAACAAAGCGGTGACATCGCTAGCACGATGATAAACCAGCTCTCCTTGAAAATTGTTTGTCCACATTAATAAACAGCTGGTGACCTGGGTAACTGTATGAGGCTGTTCTGAGTGCACCATATAACAACAGAGAAATCAGTGTCTTCCTGTCTCAAAAAAAAGGCAGATGGAGGGTTAGGGCAACAGATCAATAGCATTAAGTCAGAAATATGACCCAAGATACCATAAAGAGTGATTTTCACCAAGAAAAGCCCTCTATGCAGTACCAATGACTACTCTGTGGAGGACTCAAAGATATCACATGGATCACCAAGTACCACAATGTTTAGATGCAGGAATGAAGGAGGCACAGCGAGCTGATTCATGACCAAGCTTAGCTAGCCCAGGGCAGGAGATGAAGCTGAGCTGAGAAGGCTCTAGCTAAGCATCCCTGACCAGTGGAGGACAGAGATCCCACAGCCACAACTCTGATCCACCAGCTTCCTCAACCATCCCCTGGTCCTAGAACCTCAGCTGGAAGGTGGACGCATAGGTTGTGGCAACCACTGCCTCCTCCTGCTCTGTGGTCTGTCTATACAGCCCACTGGCCAGAAGCTTTTCAGCAAAGCTCCATCTCAGAGCCCACTACATCCCTGCAGACATATCCAGCTTTGCTACCATTACTGTATGGTGGTTAATTCTAAGTATGTTTCTGTAGAAAATCATAGAATCAGAGAATCACAGAATCATAGAATCGTCCAGGCCGGAAGGGACCTCTAGGGTCATCTAGTCTGACCTCCTCGCACTCAGCAGGGACACCCCCAACTAGACCATGTTGCCCAGTGCTTCGTCCAGCCTAACCTTGAATATCTCCAGGGAAGGAGCCTCAACCACCTCCCTGGGGAACCTTTTCCAGTGGGCCACCACCCTCAGAGGAAAGAACCTGTTCCTAAAATCCAATCTCAATCTGCTCTTCTCCAGCTTGAAGTCACTGCCCTTCATTGTCCTGTCACTGCAGGCCTTTGTAAACAGACCCTCCCCAGCCTTCCTGTAGCCCCCTTCAGGTACTGGAAGGCTGCTATGAGGTCTCCCCAGAGCCTCCTCTTCTCCAGGCTGAACAACCCCAGCTCCCTCAACCTGTCCTCAGAGCAAAGGTCCTCCAAGCCTCTGAGCATTTTGGTGGTCCTCCTCTGGACCCACTCCATCAGGTCCATGTCCTCCCTCTGCTGAGGGCTCCAGACCTGCACACAGTACTCCAGGTGAGGTCTCTCTGGATCTGCTGGATCTGCACACACCTTTTGATGCAGCCCAGGGTGTGATTGGCCTTCTGGGCTGCAAGTGCACACTGCCTGCTCATGTCCAGCTTCTCCTCCATCAATCAGCACTCCCAAGTCCTTTTCCTCAGGGCTGCTTTCTAATACCTCATTCCCTAGTCTGTAAAAATACCAACAAAATGATGTTGTACCCTATTAGATCTGTGTTATCCACGATGCTGACACTTGCCCATGCTTTGTATGGGCCATGGCAGGGGCACTCTGCCATGCTCCCATCCAGCCTGACACCACATGCATCATCAGATCTCAAATTCAGTCTCTAAAGAATTATTTTGTTCTCAACACATCGTCTGCCTGAGCTGACGCCTTTGTTGAGGGGAATGAGCACAAGCTGGCCTGTGTCCCTCAGCAGAGAGCGAGAGAGTGCAGAAGAGGCAGCTACTGAGCAACCCCCAGAGCCCAGTCTGACTCCCACTCTCACATGATTATGAAATATTAGATTTATCAGTACTAAAAATAAAACCATGTGATGCAGACTCATGCACTGTAGAGTCTGTTGTTATGCAGTGGAACCACGACAGCTGAGATACCGTAACTATGAGCCAGTCATCTGGAGTTAATAGTTTTATTTGCATTTATGATCCAGTTAGTTAACACTAGTTCAACAGAAGTCATGCTAGCTTCCCCCCCCCCC
>VZTM01030233.1:114196-144672 GCA_013400555.1 Jacana jacana
ATTATTACCACATGGGCATACACACAATTTATTACCCATTGATTTCCTAAAACTCTCAAGGCAGGTGGGTTTTTTCCATACCTTTTTACTGATCCTAGTCAGCAGGTTTGTGTTGTGCTTGCCATTTGAAGGTCAGATACCAACATTTTCCATTAACATTTTGGAACTACCTAATCTTCTGGCAATTAAGGTGAAATTAGTTTCTTTTTTTGCACATATGGCTTTCATTCCTCAAGTGGCTATGATTTCAAAAGTCCTTTCAAATATCTATCTCATACCTTTAAGATCTGCAGACAATATAGCTAATTATTGGTTTGGGGACTATGGAATTATGCTAAAATATCACATCACCTAAAAAGAGACACAACTGTGAGAAGAATTGCACAGCAGCACTGAGATGAACACGCTTGTAAGACCTGGCAAGTACAACTCCTGAGGCGGTTACTATCAAGTTAACCAGCAGGACGACATGAACTGACTGCCTGATGTCTGGCAAACGTCTGAGTCAAATTCATTTAGGGATGAATAACATTTAATACAACAGAAACCTTAACAAAAACGATGAACTGTTCATCACCGTGTATCCACACACATCACGTACGTGTCGCCTACTCCCATGCGTATCTGGAACTGCACCAGGGAGATGTGCTTTTGGAGGCAAACCCAAAAATCTCCCTAGTTTAGTTTTGCCTATTTACTGCAACAGTTTCACTGAAGACATCAGGTAAAGACAACAGTTGCTTACATCATGCCTTGACTGGAAGCGAAACCAGCTGCAGAACACAAGTACAGAAAATGCTTCTGCTTTAAGGGCATTTTTAAGAGATCAAGATCCTTTACTGATGTACATAGAATCATAGAATCATTTAGGTTGGAAGAGACCCTTGGGATCATCAAGTCCAACCATCAGCCCTACTCTACAAGTTCTCCCCTACACCAGATCCCTCAACACCACATCCAATCTACTCTTAAACACAGTCAGGGAGGGTGACTCCACCACCTCCCTGGGCAGCCCATTCCACTGACTGACCACTCTCCCTGTGAAAAACTTTTTCCTAATGTCCAGCCTAACCCTACCCTGCTGCAGCTTGCAGCCATTCCCTCTTGTTCTGTTGCTCATTGCCCGTGAGAAGAGACCAGCACCAACCTCCCTACAATGCCCTTTCAAGCAGTTGTAGAGAGTGATGAGGTCTCCCCTCAGCCTCCTCTTCCTCAAACTAAACAATCCCAACTCCCTCAATCGATCCTCATAAGCCTTATTCTCCAGGCCTCTCACCAGCTTTGTTGCCCTCCTCTGTACTCGCTCCAGCATATATTTAATTCGCTCAAAACCTTCTATCCAAATTTACACTTGCATCACTTCCTGACCTTATTATGTATCTGGAACCTTGTACCTGCAGATCTTGGTGACTGCAGGAGATGCTGGCAACCACCCCTACTGCCCCCTTGGCTACTCTGTTGAGCCAGTTCCTCAAACGGACTGTACGGCTCTGAATTCAGGCATCACCCACCACCTACTCAATTCAAGATCTTTAGGATGTTACTGAGAATCAGAACTCATTTCATACCTTGTATAGAAACATTATATCAATTACACCACTGAAGTCTTACCTACACTTTACATTAGGAAGGAAGAACAACCAGCAAAGAACAGAAAGATAGCTCTAGTAGCCAGAGATTATGTTAAAATCACAAGTGTGAGGCATAATATGCTCCTTCAAATTTGTCACCATGGATTATGGCAGCTGTAAACATTTCTGATAACCATTAAAATACCCTTTTAAAAACCTTGTTAAATTCTTCAGCCTAACAACTTACTGCTGTAGTGACTTTAATAACTGAATCATAGATCAGAACAAGAATTGCCTTTTATCCATTTTGGAATTTGAAACCTGATTCCTTTAAATACCCACTTTAATGCTTTAAGACAAGAAAAACAGTAACTACCCCGATGTACTTTCTCTAATACCATTTACTGGTTTATACAGTTTTAGCACATCTCTTCTCTGACTCATCTGCTTTCTAAGGTAAACAGCCACAATTTTCTTCAGCCACTCTCCACAGCTGAGATTTCCCCAGTCCTTTTTCAGCTTCATCTCGTGTTCCCAGAACTCCCACTAACTCTCGAACACTATTTTGGAGGTGAGACGAGGGCGTTCTTGATATATTGGTTTTTACTTTTAGTAACATTCTCCACAGTATTCTTTATTACTTTTCCTATTCTTACTGGCATGTTTTCAAAATTACTGGGATTTTTTCTTTTACTACTGCCTTTTTCAAGTCAGCTTGCTATTCCCAGGCCCAGGTCTTTCCTAAACAGAGGTCTCCATGGAGGGGTGTAGGACTGATAGCCTCACAGCTCTCCATGCTCTGGAATCAGACATCATTTAGACGCTTCCCAGTTTTGCTATGAGGGCAGGCACAATCCCACACCAGTGCTGCTTCATACCTGTAGAACAGAACAGTCTCCACCAGTCTGAAGCGGGGATTTATCAACGTATCACTGTTAGAACATCTAACTGGTTAATGTGCCTTTTGCTTTTGTCTCTAATACAGGTCCTGAGTGGTGCCAGCAAATCGACTCTCATTTTAGCAGTAGCGTGTTTCTTAATAACCATCTGTGAAGGACACAGAAGCTTTCTAAAAGCTTTCAGCAGTTAAATCAAGTGATTTTCCATCTGCCAAAACACCTCCCTCCCCTTCAGTTTGGCATGACACCATTTTCTTCTGTGCAACCTTGATGGCTGCAATCTATGAATTGTGACCTGTCAGTAACTATTATCTCAGCTAATTTACCGAATACCAGTATAAGTTTACTGGGCTGTAATTCTCCAGATGCTTCCTAGAGCTTTCTAACACATTTAGTTCCACAATCTTGCTATGTTATTTCTAATAAAACTGCACAGAATTCTACACCTCAACCATCCTATGCTTGAGCTCTCAACAAGCCTGGATACAATATCTGCAGTGAGGACTGGTACTAATAAAGAACCGGACATCTCTGCAATATTCTGCCTTCCTGAATTGCTCCCTGTGTGCACGGCAGACCACCCAGCAGGTCCACCAGTTGTCTCACCAACTTCCAGCTTCTCATTCACTGAAAGCACTCTCTGCTCCTATTCCTTCAGCTGTGTGATTGACAACCAGCATTTTGGTCTTCTGGAGTCCATTTTTACCTGTTGTAGGATTACCTTATGGCCTTACTTCCCTTTAAAAGCCCTACAGCCGAGCACCTTCTGAAGACAGTGGTTTTCTTCTCTCCAGGTAAGGTGAAAAGACTGTCTGGTTATTGAATCCCAACTGCAGGATCCCAGGGCAGAAGCATTGCCCAGGATCTGCTGTGGATGGGCAAACTGCCAAACCTGTCTTTCCCCACTTCTCCCACTTGCAAGAATACAGGGTAAAAATGCTCTTGGTGCATGGGCTTCTGTAATGGATCACTTTTACCGTAACTTATTCCCTGTTTGTTGGATCTTAAACACCAGAAGGTGACAAAGCAATCTCATTTATAGTTCAACACACAAAAAAATTCAAGTATTTTTCTGCAGTCATCAAGAGTAGAATCACAAACATTAACAATTCAAAAGACAAAAAGTCAAAAAACTGTAATATTTTTATGCCAAATTCATAAATTTTGGGTCTGAGACATGACTTCTGAATGCCTGTATAAACAACTATAAACCTTAACTATGAAACACAAGATAGTTAATGAGATGATCCCTATGGACCCTTGGTCTCTCATCGTTTCCTACAAGACAAGGAGAGTTAAAAGCTCTGGCACAGATTCAGGCAGAATCACTGTCTCTTACTCTTTACCCTACTCAGCATGTTATACAGTGTTTACACATACGACTCTCCAAATACGAAATCTGGCCTCTTGTAGCTTCTGGTGAAGATGCCACAGATGAAGAACGAGTATGTTAAAAGTACATGTACAAAAAATACCCAAAAAACCCCATGTTGTTTGATCCTTTCATTACTGATAAGCATAACAAGCCTTTACATTCCATGTTACCTCAGCTGAACATGTATTTACTAGGCTACTCTGCAAACCAGGCTCAAAATAAATGAAATATGACTTGTTTTAACAATACAGGGCCTTGCCTTCCCTTAGAAGTAACCTGACTTGGCAGTTGCGCTGTGCAACACTCTGGTTTTCTGAACAGCAAGGCTGTGACTCTTCAAGCGACTCTTACCATAGCACTGAACAGCACGAATGTGGTTCGGCTGCACGTGAAACGAGGCGTGTGAGAGCTGGCATGACCTGATGCACGCTTTCAGCCCAGAGTGAGGACTGTTGAGCAGTGCCGGTGCAGTGTTCAGGATCTCCACAAACACTCCCAGGCTGGCTGAGTCACATCTGCCAAGAGCCATGCTTCGTAGGAGACTAGGGAAGAGCTGCTGTATAAATTTTCTTCAGTGGGCAAAGCTCCCACCTCAGCTGCTTGTTCCCACGCCTGGTTCCCATCTTACTGTTCCTTCCTTTGTGCCAACGCAACCGTGCGAGTGGCCCACATGGTAAATCAGATCACAGAAACAATCTCTAGCGATGACCAAGTGTTGCTGAACTACGGTGCGGGAAAATAAACTTCTCAAATAGGTTCTGATGCTAAAAGGCTGTCCATGAAACTGTATGTGTGCCCCTTTGGAAACCCTGCAGTGATGGAAACACACCATGGCAGCAGAGTGGAGCATGTTCATCTGATGGCGATGGCCTCATGTGCCCAACACAGCTCAACTCCTACATGAGTTTCATCTGACTTGCTTTAGCAGAGCTGAAGAAAGTCTACAGTGCTGCAGAGCTACAAAAGCTGGGTGCTTTCTGGGGGAGCTTTCAGCATGCCTCACCCCCAGCCAAGAAGCAGCCCACTGCTGGTGTATGACCCATAGTGTGGAGCACCCACCACAGCGGAACACAAACCCCCTGACATCTGCTGGTTTGTTTTTACAGCCCCAGTAACCCTGACAACATGTAAACACAGAGGTCATCTCTGGCCACCACAGCTTATTCGAAGCAGCAGGAAGACATTTATGAGTTAAAAGATGATGATCTGCTCTTCTCATCATGAGGCTGACACACACCTCAAGACTCTGTGCTTTGCTTCCTAACTATAATTTGAGAAAAATATTCGGATCATGAGTGAGACTGGTGAATTTGGGGGGATTTTAGCATTTTATTTTGGTGCAAAATCATTGGCATCTTGTCCCAAACTGGCATTAAAGTCATAACCAGAATTCGCGATTGCAGGGTTTCTTCTTCTTCCTTCCACAGAACTCTCTCCATCTCCCACGGTCACTATAAATAATGCACAACTCTCATGTGAAGTGCATTAAAAACGGTTGAAGGCCAGAAATACATACTCCACAAGCAAGTCCTAAAAAAGCTTTCTTTTGGGGCAGGTAAGTGTTCCAGGCTAACTTCCCCACCCCATCGGCACGAACGCGAATCTGGACTGTATGATCACTCATTCACAGTAAAGAGATTTTCTTCCAATTAGCTTTTCTGTGAGCTAAATCCAAGTTTCTAAGACTCAAGCTGTGCATACTCTCACTGTTCAACGAGGTTCTCATTTGAGACTCATCCCTGCCTAAGCATTTCAAGTCTACATAATACTTTTGGTTATTTCTGGAGAATCCGAGTCCAGAATCTAAGTGTCTGGATGTGGGAAATAAGTAATTCTTATGTTTTCACAGGGAGCTATCCCTGACTGTGTTTCAGAGTCGATTAGATGTGTTGTTGAGGGATATGGTGTAGGAGAGAACTTTGTAGAGTAGGGCTGATGGTTGGACTCGATGATCCCACGGGTCTCTTCCATAAATGATTCTATGATTCTATCTTGCAAAATGAGAACAGAGCTCCAGAAACAAGGGTAAAACTGACAAGTATTTTTTCAGTCTCGAAGAGCTGCTAATTAGCGTGTAGTCAGTAGGCTAGAGGGACAGCAGTGCTATTCCCAAGAACAGGAAGGAAAATTAAAAGGCTTCCACAGATCACAGAGTAAGATTGCTTCATTAACCTTCTTGTTTTCCTCCTAGTGCTAAACCAAATCCATAGCAGTTAAACCATCCTTCCAAATAACATTCTCTGTTCCTGAAACATACACTAGCTATGCTTTGGTGTCCATTTCCTATCACCGCTGTGTAATACTATCCACAGTTTGCAGCACTGTGCTTTGTTCACTACTCAAGGTATCTCATGACTGATAAGGACAGAGTTACGGGCAATGCGATGCTCACGGGGCAGTGCACTGAAGTGTCACTAGAAGTAGTTACTTTAAGGCAGAAGTTCTCAACTCGAGAGTCATCAACAGCATTCAGGAATTACAACTGCCTTCTCTTTTCTCGAGACAGATGAGAGGAGGTGATCCAAAGAAAATGTTTTTGTAATGAGAGGTCAGTGTACAAAGGTGGCCATTCTACAGCCCAGGGCTGAACAATCTGGAGTGCCTTAGGGACTATCTTCAACCTGCAATGTACTGGGGCAAGTACTATGACAATAGATAAACGGGACAAAAGCAAGCACACTGACTTGCTAGGAAAATATTAAAGACTCCTAAACATAACAGCATGGGACTGTTTAGTTTTTAGGAAGAGAAGGCTGAGGAGAGACCTCATAGCTCTCTACAACTGCTTGAAAGGACATTGTAGAGAGGTTGGGGCTGGCCTCTTCTCACAGGTAATTAGTGATAGGACGAGAGGGAATGGCTTCAAGCTGGTGCAGGGTAGGTTTAGGCTGAACTTTAGGAAAGAATTTTTCACAGAAAGAGTGGTCAGACACTAGAATAGGCTGCCCAGGGAGGTGGTTGAGTCCCCATCTCTGAATGTGTTTAGGAGTAGATTAGATGTGGTGTTGAGGGATCTGGTGTAGGAGAGAACTTTATAGAGTAGGACTGATGGCTGGACTCGATGACCCCAGGGATCTCCTCCAACCTGAATGATTCTATGATTCTAACTGCAGGCACATTGTTAAGAAATGTGGTCAGCCAGAGAACCAAGCTTGCAAGAATTGCATCGTACAGCACATAGAAAACAGGTCTCAAAGTATTGCAAACCTACAGGGAAATACAACATAAAATATGATTTAATTAAGATGTTTCCAATATAAAGTTTTGTGGAACTTTCTTTTCCCTGAAAAAGATAGGTATTTATAACTTTTCACCCAGATTTGAGACAGAAGAAGAACATTGTAACACTTTTATCCAACTCTTGGCTTGTGTTACCTTAGGAGGACAGGTTACAGAAGAGGAGCTAGGAAAGAAACCACCAAAGAAAAGGGTTGAAAGAAATAGTGCCGTTGGGAAGGATAGCAGCCTCTAAGATTCACAACCACCTGGCTTTTTGAAACCAGTTAAATTGGGCTTGTTACCAAAAAGAACATCTAAGAGCTTAAATCTGCTCTTGAATCAACCTCTCAGCAGGGTTGGGAGGTTTGGTTGAGGACCAAACTTGCAAAGCAACATGGATGGATACCGGGCTGCAGAGCCAGCCTACAGCCTGCTGGCTTCCAGCCGGGCTCACTTACACGAATATTAAACCTCAAGAACAAAACCAATAATAACAAAAAGCAGGAAAGAAGGAAAGATCTTAATCTAGTGGGAGAGGTGATGTTACAGCAAGAGCTTGCAAGAATTAACTCTGCACTTCGCTCAGCCAACTGCCTTCCGAGCCTGATTGCTTCCACAGACTCCTGTGGATGAGGCAACACACCAATTTCTACTTCAAAAACTAGCAGCAAATGAGATGTTTTCTTGATCTCTATGCCACAAATGAGAGCATCTTCTCCTCTAACAATAAGACCTGAGCATGTTCCTCAATGACAATTTTGACAGAACAAGGGTCTGATTTATGCATAACAATTGTACTAAGTCTGACACACACACCACTGAGATGCAATTGCTTCTCAGTGCTAGATACCTGACATCGAAACAGATTCTCATTTGAATTCAAGTCCAAATTTGTAGATGCAGATGGACTGCGTAAACCAACATCTCAGCCATCTCTGGCACAGCACTGGGGCTCTCTGCTCAACAAGAGCTGTGAACAGTAGACCAGTTAGAAGACTGAGAAAAACAAAAGACCAAGAATAAATATGAAATAAAAAAACCTACCTTGTTCAAGTGAAGGGCAGCTGTATAAAGTTCTTAAAGTTTTCATGTAATAATGTATGAAAATAAACATGCTATTCTGCAGTGTCTCCCTTCCCAGCCCCACTTCTTGTCCTGCTGTGTTCTGGTGGTGCTGCCTGATCCCACAGCCCCCAGGATCATGGCATGAGTGGCATTATGACACCAGCTATGAAACCAGCACTCAGTACCGGACTCCAAGTCACTCACCATTACTTAATAAAGCCAGACTCCCAAAATGATTTCATATAAACTGAGTGTCACTGGGGAGTCCTGTGTGTCTTTGAAATGACTCTCTACCAAGTTTGAATCACTCCAGCTGCAGACACAACGCATCCAGTGTTGGCTGAGCAGTGGGGCTGGATAACAGAAAGCAAGCTGTCCCAGTTACACTGCGCCCATCAGCTGCAGCAGTTCCTTCCTTTCTTCTCAATTTCTGTCCTACCACAGTCACACAATGATCCAAGGAGAAAAAAAAGAAACAATCAACAGGCAGACCGAAAGAGAAACTGCCATTAATAACACAACCACCATCTCTCAGCTTCGTGCCAGCTCTGGCGCTCAGAGAGCTCAACAGCCTCTACAGAAGGTAGACAGAAATCATTATCCCCAAATTATTGACGGGGAAAACAAACCACATTAAGGTGAATTAACTAGTCCAAGATCATACAGCCTATGAGTTGCAGACTTGGGATTAAAACCTGTGCATCTGGAGTCCCAAACCACTAGTATCTCCACCAGAGTGCTGGGTTCCTACCTTGAGAGTACAGAGAGAATAAGGAAGATCTGACACCGCTGACCAGCAACGGAGAGAAAACACTGACATTAAATGGCACAAGTGGATAATATGGTGGTAATTCTGCTTTGGTACTTTCAGGTTCCTGTAAGTCATATGGGGTTAAAAGAACCACCAAGATTCTCCCATTTTTATACCCCTGAACACCTATTTTCCTACTTTAATGGCACTTGCCTGTCAATCTCCCAGATCTCTGCCATATGAGCTAACAGAGCAACCCGTAATGTTAGCAGACTGCTGCCCCCCTAGACCCCCACCTCTACCCAGTGCTGACAGATTTTACTGGTGGGCTTTGCAGGTACTTGCTGACAAGAGACTTGTGAATGCAGGGCTTATCATAGCTATGGCAGGCCGGGGGTTTTAGTACTGTTATCTTCTGCCTTTTCACACTGTGGTTAAACCTCCTTAGCCCCTTTCTATCTAAACTGTCCTTGGCCCCATTCTATTTCTTACCCACCGTCAGATCCTTGTCCAACCTTGCTCGAGTCTCCCTTCATCCACTTCCCCAAGTCCTTGTGAAGAACCTCAACCATTTCTTTGATTTTCCCTGTTGCCAGTTCTCACTCCCAGCCTCCTCAGTGGGCTTTCCATTTTGGATTCCCTTTCAGCTACACCTTGCCTCCTCTTCCCATCCCTTTTCCCAGACAAACTCACTTTTCTCCCCCCACACACCACCACAGCTCTTCCTCACAAATACCTCCTCTGCTCTCCCCTCCCATCCATTCCTTTGTCCACACCACTTTGGTCTTGTTTGTTTTCCCTGTTTTCCCTACACCCACACGGGATGCAGAAGCAACCAAAGCAGAAAGAGTCCCACCTCATCCCTGTAGCATCAGGCACCCAGCCATGTTGTGGGATGGATGCACATGTCATCGGACCAGCAAGAGGAGAGAAGGGAAGATACTCAATAAGGAAGAAATCTTCAACGGTCTAACTGCTGAAACTTAAAATGTCTCTCTCAGATTTCAAGGAGTTATAAATTGTTCAAATCATAGAATCATAGAATCATTTAGGTTGGAAGAGACCCTTGGATCATTAAGTCCAACTATCAGCCCTACTCTACAAGTTCTCCCCTAAACCAGATCCCTCAACACCACATCTAATCTACTCTTAAACACAGTCAGGGATGGGGACTCCACCGCCTCCCTGGGCAGCCCATTCCACTGACTGACCACTCTCTCTGGGAAAAACTTTTTTCCTAATGTCCAGCCTAACCCTACCCTGCTGCAGCTTGCAGCCATTCCCGTACAGATATAACAGACTTGGGAAATAAAGAGACAGAAATCCCTATTCCACGATACAGAGATACAAGAAGCATTCAAAGAACAAAACCCTGTAGCATCCTGAGCTAGATAAACAACTTATAAAAATCTTAGCCAGAGATTTCAGCTGACAAACTCACAGGCTCTGTAAAACACAGCCTGCTAATCAGAGGTGTCAGAAAACCTCAGTAACAGGCAAAGCTTTTACCTAAGAGAGTACCTTGCTGCTTTACCCACGACACTAAGATATAATTCCTCTCCCAGCAAAATCTACTCTGTTAACCCTCCCCCTGCTTACTCCATGGAGCAGGAGAGGACATGTCTATTCCACCCTCTCCTCTGCGATTCACATGCTACCTAACAACTTAGTGTATGCTTTGCTCCTGAAATACATCCTCCCGACAGTAACTCACAGTATGGATTTTTCCCAGCTAAACACAACTAACTGGACCTAAACAGATCTCTCTGGATTATATTTAGTGCATTTGCCATAGCAGTACCAGTGTCTGATTTACACCCTTTTACTATACAATTGTTTGTCTTTAGACATGTTAATTTTAAAACTGTCTAACGGTAAAACCTTCTGAAATTAAAATTCCTTAGCTGTACCTTCCAGACAGGTTAACAACCAGATCTTGAGAAGATGAGGAGGAGAAAAAAGAAGCAAGGACCTTTTTGCTATCAAAAGTTTGGTGGAGAGAAAGAGAAGCTTTTGAAAAATCGATTTAATGATCCCAATGCCCGTTAAGTATTTGATGCAGTTACATCATCTAGTGTATCTGACAGGTTCTTTTCCTAGACTGTGATCCTGCTGAGGCTTTGAATCCTGCTCACGTTCTTCCCCAGCAGTTCCTCTCTAGTAAGCAGACAATATAAAAACACCACATACCAAAATAATTCAAGAAAATTTTGTTCCTAAGGAAGAACTCAGTAAATACCCACATGACAAAAACTACCTTGTGAGCAGTCCTAGCTGTCACTTGTTGACTGTTACATACATCTAAGTATTGGTCAATTTACTCTACTGCTTTATTTTCAGACAAAATAATTTCAACTGATGACAACCATTAGAACTGGAGAGGAAACCTTCAGTAAACAGTATTTCTGTGATTACCTACACTAAACCCATAGCATGACCTGTGTGTGCAGTGAAATCAGAGATTTCCAAGAAGATGTATGGTTTAATTATAATTTGTAATCATCACACTGAAATCTCCAATCAGCAAGTGCAGTTTCAGTAATAGAAGTGTATGTAGCTGGAGAAGAGGGGCAGTGGCTTCAAGCTGGAGAGGAACAGCTTTAGATTGGACCTTAGGAATCGGTTCTTTCCTCTGAGGGTGGTGGCCCACTGGAAGAGGTTGCCCAGGGAGGTGGTTGAGGCCCCTTCCCTGGAGATCTTCAAGGGTAGGCTGGACGAGGCCCTGGGCAACCTGGTCTAGTTGGGGCTGTCCCTGCTGACTGTGGGGAGGTCGGACTAGGTGACCCTAGAGGTCCCTTCCAGCCCGGACCATTCTATGATTCTATGTATCAGAGATGTATCCTGAACTGGTGACCACTGTCGTGTTCCTGCTGTAAATCATCTAAAAATATACAATCTTCACCAAAAAAAAAAATATGGCTTGGATTTGTGCACACATATGCAAAGATGTTTGCTTTCACTTAACTGTTTTCCATCGTGAATCATCTATTTAGCTAATCAACATCTGAATTACTCTAAGGAACACTCCATTCAATGTAAAATTAAATATAAAAAGAGAGCAAAAAGTAATCAAAGGAGGACATTATTAAGCTGTTGATTTATTCTTCACCTTTTGCTAGCATAAGTATTAGACAGCTTCCAGCATTCGCTGGATGTAGATCACAAATAAAAGCTATGCCAAATAATGCAAAGAGTTCTCAATCCAGTTCAGTGCCCGCCAATTACTTCTAGAAACATTATTTCAGACAGGTCTCCCTGCAGTTACATTACAGCCTGTGTTTTGCTCTCAGAAAGAAAAAGTGTGTGCAAAGACAATGCAATGAAGTTAGTAGAGGGGCTTGGGTTTTACACCGTGCAAAGAAAAACAATGCTGGATTCTTCCTTTCCAGAACCAAGCAAAGAACCATATGGGTGCTTTTTTGCTGAGCTATTTATTGAGGCATTGGCAGGCAGGCATCCATTCAACAGCGTGCCTAAAAAATAAACAAACAAATCCAGCAATCATTCAAGTGAGGAGTTGTTTTTTTCCCCCAATAGCCAAAACACATGCTCGGCAACACTGCCCTGTTTAATAAGACCAGGGTTACTGCAGGATAGCCCACAATCAAGTTCACAGCAGGGAAAGCTTGCTGACCTGAGGAAGTCCTGCTTGACTTCCAGCATTGCTGCTAGAAACATGCAATAGCTCCCGGGGGAACAGCAAGACAAGCAGTTGCTTTCCTTCACCGATACCCCCTCACCCACCACGTTGGTTTTGAGCAAGACTCACAGGATAGAATCATAGAAAGGTTAGAGTTGGAAGGGACCATATTGAGTGTGTATTGAGTTCCAACCCCCCTGCCCTGAGCAGGGACACCTCCCACTACAGCAGGTTGCTCAAAGCCCCATCCAGCCTGGCCTTGACCGCCTCCAGGGACGGGGCACCCACAACTTCCCTGGGCAACCTGTTCCAGTGTCTCACCACCCTCACAGGAAAGAATTTCTTTCTAGTATCCAATCTGTATCTCCCCTCTTCCAACTTAAAAATGTTACCCCGTGTCCTGTCACTACACTTCCTGACAGAGTCCCTCTCCAGCTCTCCTGTAGGCTCCCTTCAGATACTGGAAGGCTGCTATAAGGTCTCCCTGGAGCCTTCTCTTCTCCAGGCTGAACAAGCCCAGCTCTCTCTGTCAGTCTTGACAGGAGAGGTGCTCCATCCCTTTGATCATCTTCATGGCCCTAAGCTGGACCCATTCCAACCCATATAGTCCTTTATATATTGAGAACTCCAGAGCTGGGCACAGTACTCCAGCTGGGGTCTCATGAGCGCAGAGCAGAGAGGTAGAATCACCTCCTGCAACCTGCTGGCCACATTTCTTCTGATGCAGCACAGGACTCATTTGGCAAAGATACATAACTACCAAGCGTGCAAGTATTGTCTTTCAAGCTAGCACCAAATGACAAGGCAAAAATGGGGAACACATCAAAACACCACTACACAATGCAGTCATCCAAACAGCTAAGAAACATCAGGAGATGGGGCTTTTCTAAAAGTGGCTACCTTTAGTAATGTAGGTATGGTTAGGTAAGGTAGTAAACTGGTGTTAAAAATAAATCTGATATTATGAATTTAACATTTCAGTCAGAGCGGTTCCCATGAACACTATTCTATTCTATTTTAAAATCTGTTTTAAAATCTCTCCATCTCAAACTTAAAGACCTGTTCACACTGGAGTTTCACTGAATGGTCTTGGATTCAGGGGTAATCTTACCCCTGAAGGATTACAGATCTGTGCATGACACTCTTCACCTCTCCATAGTGTATTTATAGCTCAGGGTGGTAATACAATTTGTAGTCTTTTTTCTTTTCTCCCCAATTATTATAATGGTTCCTCGCAAAGAAGGAATTATAATTAGCTCTACCTTACAAAAGTTATGGCAAATCAAAAGACTTGTACAAGATTAAAAATAGTAATATGAGAATTATTCCCTTAAAGTCCAAAGGGCAAACCTACTGAATTCAATCATGTAGCTGTGAAAAGACACCAGATTTTTCAGGTAATGTCTGCTATGAGGTGCCTGGAAACCAAGCAGGGAGTTCTAACAGTCTTCAGTCTGTAAGATAAAACCTAGTATCACAGAGTCACGGAAGGAAATGGGGTTGGAAGGGACCTCTGGAGATCATCTAGTCCAAACCCCCTGCCAAAGCAGATCCAACTAGAGCAGGTTGCACAGGAATGACTCCAGGTGGGTTTTGAATGTCTCCAGAGATGGAGACTCCACCATCTCCCTGGGCAGCCTGTTCCAGGGCTCTGCCACCCTCGAAGCAAAATTCCTCCTCATATATGAGTTTATCACCTGCTGCTCCAGCCACATGTTAATACAGTCAGAAATGACTCATCATTGTATCAGAAAAGCTTCAGCATTCGGATCAAGAAACTAAGCCCACTACTGGGATGGCAACTTTTCATTGCCATCACACAAGATCTGTGACTTCCAGGAAAACAAGTAAGAAGGAAACAGGAAGAAAGGGTAAATAGTTTCTTTACAGACTGAAAAAGTTATGGATAGTCATCCCAACCCCTTCTTCAACCTGAAGTGGCCTATAAAGAGTCACATCTAGATTCACTCAGGGGCCACTAATGCATACAATTATTTTGGTTTATGCATCTGTATGAAGCTGCTGAACTGAATGCTTGTAAGGTCCAGAGCGGGAAAAAGCTTTAACCTGAGATTTTTGTGTTTCCTTACCAGGTAAGAAGCACAGTTTTCCTCTTCAATAAATTAGTATTTTAGTACCTGTTAAATCAAGTATAGGAAAACATCTACCAAACAGGCAGCCTATTGCCTCACAGGAAATCTAGCCAAAACGTGAGACAATTTAACACATCAGAAGGCATCTAAAAGCGAATAAGCTATGGATCAGTAAGTCTTACACAAGTGTAATGAAGGAAAAGGAGATTTAACTAAAAAGGAAATACAAGCAAACAGCAAAAAAATGGTTGTGGTGTAACAGCTTATATTTTCCATTAACCCTCTTCCACTGAATCCAAGACCAGTGGACCTCCCCATGAAACAGCTTCTCAGCTATGGGGGCATCAACTTCTAACAGCCTGTGAGCAACTCCATAGAGGCTAGGAAAAATATCCTGATTTCAGCCAACAGGCAGACCATTGTGTGGTTTTCTTTCTTTTACATCGCTCACATTTTTTGAGCTGTACTGTATAATGTGAATTTTATAAACAAAACCACATTTGCTTTTATTTTAACCTGACCTAAGGAGAATCTCGAGGCAATTTAAAGGAAGGCCTGGGAAGAGAGGTAGCGGACAGCATCTCAATCTTTCTTCCAGGGTATTCCAAGAAGCTGGTTCACAGCATGAG
Source organism: Jacana jacana (assembly GCA_013400555.1). NCBI lineage: Eukaryota > Metazoa > Chordata > Aves > Charadriiformes > Jacanidae > Jacana > Jacana jacana. The sequence goes on from VZTM01030233.1 coordinate 129,439, forward strand.
CCACTGCAAACCTCACCGGTAACCGGGACTGGGGAAGTCCCATGCCATTTAAAATACTTGGGAAAATACCTGCATTTCCAAAGAGTATAACAGGCAACAAATACTTGTACCAACAATAACAGCATATAAACTCAGAGGAGTCATTCCTCAGTCCGTTACTTACAGACCAAACAGATTAGTCTAGATTTATGATACAATTCTTGCTCCAGCCATAAAGGATAACCTTGATGTTACAACATAAACTGATATTAATTTTAAATCCAAGTTTATCGGATGTGTATTTTCTTCACCTTTGTTTACCTACTTAATGTCCACGACATCTCCTCTCTTCTGTCAGTGCATGTCTCTCCTGCTTCTGCACTCCTGCCTCTCCTCCCTATATATTTTGTTTCTTGCAATGATTTCAGAGGCTCAATTGCTTTTCAGGACCATATGATTAACTAGAAAATAATGTCTTTGTCTTATCTGTACCTATTTGGAAGCTCCAAAAGAACAGCTGCCCTCAGAGCTGGCAAATGGGCCAGATGGATGGTAGTCCCTGCACCAGGCTCTGGCCCAGTAACCGATGGGGTGAGAACTGCATGTCAGGATGCAGACATGGGGGTCTCTGCTGAGCATGGCCCAGCGACCCCGATTTGTAAAGATCTCTGGGATTACTTGCTGAGAAACACACTTTCAGGGAGTTTAAAAGAAAAATAAAATCTACAGTCCTTTTGTTTTCACTCAAACAGTTTATTCCATTACTCAGGAGTGATAACCCTTGGGCTCCAGCCCCAGCTCTGCCCACAAGGGGGGTGTGCTTTTCCATATCTCCATACACAACATGGCCCACAGTTCATACTGGTATGTGGCTCTCTGAGTTGGTAAGCAAAGCAAAACTACATACAAGAGAGAACTAAAGCTCTTATTGACCAGGAAAGGGATGAACAAAGTGAGCTGACATCCAGGCAAAGGGCAGGCTTTACCCTCTGCAGTTTGTCTCCTTCAGTTTTTAAATTAAACCCTGAACATGAGATTGTGGAAACACCACTTGTAATCCTACTGGAAAAGTAAGTGGGGTTTGAGAGCTAAGGACTAGTGGAGAAGCAGTGTCCTGCAGTTGAAAGATGGGCTCTACCATTCTCCCTTCTTCACTCCCCATTCCCATTTCCTTCTGGAAATCAAGGCCACTCGACTTTGGTTGTTAAAGGCTAGGAAGCGTGTGTTCAATCCCATCTTAGTGCAGAACTGCATCAAAAACTGAATCTACCTTTAGCATCAAGATTTTGCAAATTCAAGCACCTTTATAAAACTGTATTTTTCTTAGCATTTGAAGAAGGTGAATTTCAAACAATAACTACCACTTTAATATTACTATTAAATGCTGAAGTTCTGTGAAATCTTTTGGCAGGCTCATTGCAATCAGGCACACATTCATGGAAGGTGCTCTCCCAAGTTTGGCTGCAAGTCTAAATCAATTACCTTGATCAACCGGGTCTTTGAGATTAACATTGACTAATTGGCCAAGTACTGAAAATCATAGAGAGATGAAGAGTAAAGGAACAGGTGGAAACCACTGCTGACCTGGAGAAAATGCATAATGAAATAAGTCTAGGGGAAAAGCCTTCATGTATGGGAAATTAGCTTAAAGGCAAACAGGCAGGTGTAAAGTAGAAGTGTGACGGACAATAAACACACAAGATAGAATACAACACTTACAGAACTGTAAAAATTCTAAGTTAAGGAGGTTTTTTTTTATAATTATTAAACTATGCAGCCATATTACAGAACTAATTGAACTCTGAAGAATTAAATTATAATAGAAGCCAATTAGAAGAACAAACTCTTCGAGCAGACAATTCAATCAGGTTACCAATATTACAGTTATAAGAGACAAATTTAGACCCTTCCATCTCAAGATAAAAGTACAGTTAATGAGGTGAATAGATGATTACTTTTCACACACTAATTACATAGGTTTGAATTCCATCTGAATCACTCTCTGAAGGAACACTGAGATACCTTCAGCACCTCTCCCAGCTAACGACCTAGGGGCAATCATGATTATTCTCATGGCAAAGTACTGCATATAGTCATTAAATACATTACCCACACCAGCATTTGTGTAAACATCTCCCATCTTAAACACATGGGCATTACGCAGACATTGGCAGTTAAAGTGTACTTTCAGTTTAGAGCTTTGCCCACGAGGAATCATGATCCATAGGTTTTTGTAACCATCACATGCTAAAGTTGACTGCAGAGATGGAAACAGATCTCACCTTTATCCTCTAAATTCTGTAACTGCAATGGAATTTCAATTTATTTATTTTTTTAATAAATATTTTCCTTCCATTTCAATTAAAAATAACATCCAGACACATGTTGCTGCTCAGGAAGGAACAGTGAAAAACCTGGTAAATATTAGGTGTTGGTTACTCAGGTACCTCAGATGGGATGTTCAATGGCACAAGGGGTGTACTATCTTTTTCACTATCTGTAAAATCTTCAAGGAAGAAGTGAATCACCTCTGCATAAACAGGGTGTGGTGAATTCTTTCCATTTCAGAGGGAATTTTTCTGTAATTGAAAATGTAACCGGTGGGAGAATAGAGCACCATTTGCTTCCCCTTTTATCCTGCTTAGAGGTTCCCAATAAACTTGTCTTTTTAACCGAAGTCCTGGCCACAAGGCCATTTGATTTCATCGGGGATAAACAGAATGCTGTATAAGCGCCTCTTCATCTGTTTTTCCAAAGAGGTCTGCCTGTGGCTGCCCTGGAAGCAGACAGAGTGAATGCCATCAGCAAAACAGATGAAAATAGCCCACATGACAGCCTGAGAAGCAAGGCTTGGGAAAAATAATTGAAGGCTGACGAGATTATTGCACGTGCCTGCCGCAGCCTTAGCGCTCTTTCAAAGGCTCTGTGGGAAGGGCTAAGGGCATAAAAAAAAATAAATCACTGCACACATCACAAATAAGTGACACCTCTTCATATGCAAACATTAGAAATGTCTACAGTTCTATGTAGCATTATAGTAATCAAAATTAAAACACATTCCTAGCCACTGGTAATAAAATGGACCGAAGCCCATAGGGATACACGGTTGGATCTGGGTCCCAGCCGCCCTTTTCACTAACAGTAGGAAAACAAAAGGGCATGAAATAAGACAGCAGAATTTACAGTTGTCCATCTGATTTCTGTGACTGAATACTAGGTTTAATATCTGTAAGGAATACCAAAAGCACCATTACATGACAACAAACATTACTAACGACTCTAGCTCCGTGCTGCACTTAAACCCAACCATAAATTGTGTTTACTGCAGGAGGAGTGAAGTATGTGCTTAAATGCTCCCATGAAGTGTGGACCATAAAACTCAGTTCTTCATCTCACTTCCTGCCCCATATTCAATATTTTATACTACACTCTGTGCTACTTGGACTCAGAGAAGTTGTGGAGTCACAATTCTTGGAGATGCTCAAAGCCTGACTGGACACCGTTGTGGTCTGCTCTGGCTGATACTCCTTTAGGAAGAGGGTTTGGATCAGACAATCTCCAGAGGTCCCTTTAAACCTTGATTATTCTGTGATTGTGTACAGTTACAGATTTGGGTAAACTCAGGAGAAAGAGGCTTTCAAATACTGGTGTTAGAGTGGACGGTGGGTTTTTTTCCAGAAATATAAACTGACACAAAGAAAACCACTATAACCACTCTGCTCCATTATAAGCATATACACAACTATACATTTCATGTTCACACACACAAATATGAAATGGTTTGATTTTGGCATGGTTAATATTACTTTGCAGAGTTCTTTTCATTGTTAAACTATCCCATGCATTTTTATATCAGAACTGCCAAGCCCTCTGTACTATAGAAAAGTTATACCTATATATGAGCAGCAGACACTGAAAAGCACTGAAACAGGAAGGTAGTATGTAAAACTCACAATAGCAATATTCAGCTCACTTCTCTCCTATGTTATCTTCAAAAGCAAGGTCCAGTTCAGGTCAGCAGCCTCCTCAGAAAAAGCCTACTTACAGAACAGCCTCTAACACAACTGTGTTTGACAAAGCTCACTTCAGACACTTACAATGTTCAGGTTTTAACATGACCCAAAGGGCACCACAGCACTTTTCCTCCTCTCACAGTTCCTGATGTGTAAGACTGTGAAGCCAGAGAGTCAGAAGGGCATTTCTGACCCAGGGCTGCCCTAACCTCTTCTCCTCTCATCATGTACATGTCAGTCACACAACACCAGTGCATCAACCACTTACACCCATCATATGTATTATTCAGAGGGTGTTGTCAACTCGTGTGCGTGCCAATGTCAAGCCTCTAACTTTAGTGCCTGTGCATGGTCCACAACAAGCAATATATTCCTACAGCAATGTCCTCGTATGGTTATACTCTACATTCTAAATTTAATTTTATAAAGTCAAAACACGTAAATGTTAACAGAAATCTCAGAAAACGAGGATTTTTCAAACCTCTGATGGAAGATGAAATTTTTAACAACGTTGTTCCTAGTTAGACCCTTAGTCCCTTAGGACCCCTCAGATCTGAATGACACTGCTGGGCCAACTTGTGGACTACTTCTTAAAGGAGCAGTTCCTATCCAACCTCTTCTCCTAGCACTCACATAACCCCTACTTCAGGGGTTAAACTAGCAGAAAACTATGAGAAATGAAAAATAGATTTTAAAAAGGGAGAAAAAAGAACAGAAGGAAGAAAAAAGCCTGCTTTTTTGGCTATAATCAGTCACTCAATTGGCATCACTGCGCTCTAGACCACATCTTGTTTCATAGTCACGATGACTCCTGCCTACATCTCTTTAATCAGGGCTGGGAATTACATGGCTGAAAATATAAATACTAAAGCATTATAGAACAGTGTACTACCACTTAAAATTAATTTTCCCAAAAACATTTTCTAACCAATTATTTAATCTTGGATGTATGTTTTATTTTGTCATACTGTTTTTTATTTCAGCATCCACATGCACCAGCAAAGTTCCATCACAGGTTAAATTCAGGCAAGAAAATCAGTAGGAGGTGTGTAGTGGTGATGATAATTATGGATTAAACTCCAACTGATCTACCAAGCTCCTAATAACATATAATCTGTGTCTGAACTCATGAATACAATAACTGAAAGATGCCCCAAAGCCTGGAGCCCTTTCTAAACTCAAGTGCCTGCACACCTCTGGCTAAGAAACAGCCCAAGAGAAAATATAACCTCAAATTCCAGTTCCTGCTTGGTGACTTCATGACCAGAGAGGGAGGAGGGAAACTGTACTGAAAACAGAACTGTCCCAGTTCATGTTCCCACCCCACCAGTGCCACCACCTTTGCTACCAACAAGCTTCTACTGTCCGCTGCCCTGCAGAGGTGGCTTCCCCACTCACGCTACTGCCTAGAGGTAGCTGTCAGGGAAACATAAGGTACCAGCTGAAAGGTACCACTTCTGCTGCCACCCTGCCTGTCAGGATTTCCATAAGAGAAGAGGAAAAAATAATAACAAAAACCTCTCAACCTTTGGTCATTGAGGCAATGCTAAAGCAACTATTTTGCTCACCTTTCACTTGGGCGAAAGCATTGACTGGAACGCGGGAAATTGCAGCCATGGGCAGTCTGGCACCAATTCTTCATTTTCAAAACCTTGAAGCAGCTGCTAATTTACTTGATCAACTGCTCTATTCCATGTGGTTTGTACTGCATCTAAGCTGTTCATATTCATTACCGGTAACACCCTTGACACATACATCCCCCAGTTAGCTTCGGGCTCCTCATTCCCCCTCATGATTACTTACTAGCAGCACAGATTTCTGCAGTTCCTCTGGGGATATTTTGCAAAAACTTCTATGGCCAGGATCTGCCAACGTTTTCTAAGCAGAAAAGCCTAGCTCCTCTTTCAGTCACAGTCTGTGGATGCCCCAACAGTTTCAGCACTTTTTATTAAAAGCTATCCCTCTTTGGCTACTGCAACCACAGAACAGCTGAGGTGGGAAGGTACCTCTGAAGACCGTCTAGTCCAACCCCCTGCTCAGGGCAGGGAGCTCAGGGCTCTGCAAGGGTACTCAAAGACTCCACAGTCTCTCTGGGCAACGTCTTCCAGTGCTTGACCAACCAAGTGGGCATGGAAACACAAAACTGTGCTGCGATATCCAGAGGGCTAACTTCGCAGCGAGGAGGAGGAGGAGGAAGGGTATGCACTGATGGCAGTTATTAATCAGCAGTAGGTGGATATGTTCATTAAAAATGATATTGTGAGCCTTGATGGACTCAAAATACTCCGCAGTCACTGTGCTGCTTTTTATGTGCCATGCATTTCATCCTGAAAATAGTTCATCATATTCTAGCTTTAAGCCTCTGAAGTCTCACTGAAATAAGCTATACATAAAGTGTTTCCAGGAGCTAATTATAGTCCTGCTTATCTTTTCATTGTCAACATCATTCCTACAAAAACCCTTTGCACACTACAGAAAAGCCTAATACAGAAAAACGGTGAAGTATATCCAGCCCTTTTACCCAAACCTTGCTTTCTTGCTACCCATCCAAACAGCAGAGATTAACTAGCTTCTATTTTCAGTTCTAAACTCGGAAGGCTGGAAGGAATATAAATATCTTTGTTTTTACCTTTGCTGCTGCTTATCATTATGCTGAGGCATATTGCTATTCGCCAGAAGGTAAAAGGAAAGATGAAATTAAGTGGGAGATGTCACACAAATGGAAGAGATAACGGACTGTGAAGTACACTTGGCAAAAAACCAACTATCCACATCGCATGCCTTCCTCCTCTGAGACATTTTTATCAGATGACCTTTCTCAATTTTATATGAAGTCCTGCAGTCAATAACCACTTTTAATATGAAGCAAATGGCAAAACACAGGGGGCTATACAACAAGCATTATTTCCAGACGTTTACTATTGCAAGTACTGCAAGGGAAGTTATAAAAATTCTACCCATTAAACAGATAAAGAGTGGTAAAAAGCAAAAAAAGAAAGTTGACTGCATCTTTAAGCTAATGTATAATAATGCAATATTGGAAAATGCTAATCCCTTAAAAGTCAGCAAATAAACATTTTCATTTGCCTAATTACACTGAGGCGTTCCTCCCAACGGCACAATGGCTGTGGGCTGGTCAAAGGCCCTAAACACAGCAAGTAAACGCAGCAACTTTTCTCTCTTGCTCTCTACCACTCAAAAACATGTCCCATGGAAGGCAAAAGATCCAAAACGTATGAGATGTGGTATCTCTGTAACCAGAGAGCTACAATACATAGTGTGAGAAACGGCAGCTCACTAACAGAAGGTGAAAAGAGGATAAAGTTTTCGAAGCAAAGATACAAAAAGATATAGAAAGTATTAAAAATGTACAGGTCAGCTGAGCTGGTGCCCCCCCGAAGAGGAGACACATCCTGCTCTTGGTTCTTAGAGTAGATATACCTTTCCCTCATCACCTCATTCTCTATCCCTTTTTCCTGTTGGCCAGGGAGGTACTCAGGGACTCACCACCTTCCCGTCCGCCCACTGAGCTCCTGTCACGATTACAATATTCCCATTGAGTCTTTTTCTTCTTATGACCTCCTGTGCACAGTTTCTGGTTACAAACTGCTTACACAGACAATTCACACAAGTTCCCTTTTACAAAGCATGGCTCTGTTTTACTCTGAGTTTATAGAAATTTAGTTTCTATATGCACAGGCAAATTATACGGAATAGAATCACAGAATCGTTGCGGTTGGAAAAGCCCCTTGGGATCATCAAGTCCAACCATCAGTTCATTCATTATGGCTGAAGCACAATTCTTTTCCACCTCTTACAATATGAAGAAGAAAATTTGAGGACAGACTAATAAAAAGTCGTAACATTAGTGCTCAATTTCTTGATTTCATATCCTTGTTTTCTTTTCAAATACACGGCTTTGTTGTCCTTCAATTTTGTTTCCTCAATTATTTCTTGCTACAGAAAAATACAGAGCTGTTCTCTCATGACAGCTGAGAAACGCCGGGAAACTACAAACCCCGAGTCTATCTGATTTTAGGTATGGGCAGAATGCAATGTAAAGACCACACATTAAGGTGTGTAGACATAATTGGGTACATTTCTGTGCCACTAAATTTCAAAATTACAAACTGAACTGTAGATTGAAAGTGCAAGGCACTGGACATGTCCATGGAGTCCCCACTTCAGATCACGCAGCAGAGCAGTACAGCTTCTGTAAGACTGTGCAAATCTGCAAATAACTATTTGCAGGTTGGGCTGAAATCTTAGCCTCTAAGGCAGAGTCTTCCCCTCGCTCCTGCTCTTTCTTTCCATCAATTTTCTGCAGAAAAAAAAATAATCTGTATCCAAGCCATGAAAAGAAATCCTTCCACCAAAATATTTCCTTTCATATGGGCAGTGCTCACACACAGCAAAGTTTAGTAGCAAAAAACACAGGCATTTACCACTCAATTCTTTTTTACCACTGAAATTTTCTAGCAAATCAAAGTCTTTACATGATTAAAGTCACATATGACCATTAGTCTCTGGCAAATGCAGTGCTTCAACCTCCCAGGGCTGTCAGCTTGGCCTTTACAAACATAGCCTTTTGTCAGGTAATCCCCACCAGGGACATTATGATTTCTCCCCACAGCACTAACCCCTGTGTATCTGGCTGGATCGATTCTAAGAATGTTTTTCACCCCTTACTCTCCCATATAAAAAGATCTTAAGGATCAAATTCAGGAAGAAAGATTGCACATTTGCATACAAATGAGCAGCATGATAATCCGGCAGCTTCATTCTCTGTCTCCTCTGGATAATTCAAATGCTATTTTTATTTCTGCAGCAGATTATCTGTGTCTTTCAAATAAGCAGGGTCCTCGTCTAACCAGTTCTACCCACTGGACAATTTATATTTTAGCTCAGCTGGAGACTGTGTTTTTAAAAGTAAGAAATGGGGCTGGTAATGAAGTGAGACAAAATCTGAATTGCAAATGTATGAATGGTTGATTATAAGAAAGGGCTAATAGTCAGGAAATGAAATATTTACTAACATGTTTTGTCTCAGCAGGTGTTAACCATAGTTAGTATTTCAAGATCTGTCTATAACACCACAATTATGGAGTAGGGGCAGAGTATCTGTATCTATCTACAAGTACAAATTCCAAGTTCTGATCTTCCCAGTACTGCAGAAATACCAATTACCATTTTTATCTGTTTTAAGGTTTTCCAAGTAAACCAAAGATGCAATCATGGTTCCATATGAGTAATACTGTATATACCAACATGCAGTTCTGAATGCAGAACTCAGAGGTGAGCCTAGATATAAAGTAAATTAAAACAGGCTACTAAACAGCTGAAAATCTTGCTTTAAATCATCCTGTGTCCCAAGGGATCTTAGTGCAAGACTCTCTGACACACTGTAAAAGCTCCCTGCCATCTCATGCATCATTCAAAAATTATTCCTATTTATCTGTTTAAGGATTAATGGCCATGTCATCTTGCCCCAATCTTTCTAAATTAATGGGGACTGATGACTTTTGCTCTGTAGCAGAAAATTCCATTAAGAACTGTACTACAGAGGGGTGGCCCCATTCCAGTACACCTGAAGGACCAGTGATGCAATCTGGCCTTAGGAAGATGACAGCCCCGTTCTTTCAGCACAACCACCATCCTCCATAAGGGAAAAAATAGGCCACATGAAAAGTCTTTGCTGACTGACCTGTAAGGCTTTCTTTTTTGTTCTCTGGCTTTACACTATGGGAGAAAAAACTGAAAGAAAAAATATTTTAGTGATTTTTAATTAATCAGCCTGATCTGAACTGGAACACAATACTGTTATTCGCAGTCACAACTTTCTGATTAGTAGTTCATGCATTTTAACTATGTAATTCTGAGCTTAGAAGAAAGCCACACACATGAAATTTAATATCAGCTCCAGAACTTTTAGCGTTTGGGGGTTCTCTTTTTAATGCCAGGCTGCGTTGTTCCAATTTTTGTAAATTCACCTAAAGGCACTGCATACATCCTGAACGTGAATTCCATCTAATGAGGCCTTACCCTGGGAATATAAAGTTGAAAAATAACTTCCTTGTAAATTTAACTTTTGTTCTGGTGAGTTCATATGATAACAATTCCCTGATTAAATCCTTCAGCAGTCTACTGGCTCTTACGCTAAGTACCAAGCACAAGAGCTCTCTTACTTGTTTTAAGGCAAGGATAAATAGGGAACTGAGCTTATTTTTGCCACTACTTATGATAGTGCTCCGAGGCTTCAGCTAAGATGAGGATCCCACAGTGCTAGATTTTGTGCAAATACGCTGTAATAAAGAGTCCCAGAAGTTTAAAATCTACATACAAACGAAAGGATTCTAAAGGGGAATTAATATTACTCATATTGTATAAAGAGAAAACCAAACCAGAAGGAGATTAAATGACTGGCTGAAACACTCATTTACAAAAGACTGATCAGTTGGAGCTGGCACTGAATCACCATCTATTGCTTATGAAAGACTGTCCTCCTCCTCTGCGAGCTTTCATACATAATGCTGAGGAACACCAGAGGTCCTGAGAGCTTGTGGGCACCTGTAACACGGGGAGAAGCTTTCTTGGCTATAAAGGAGCAAGCTTTCAAAGTGACTAAAAAAACCCCACACCTTTAATCCACACATAAACCCACCTGCAAATGAAAAGAGCAGAAACAATTCACTGCAAGGAAATTAGTGTGAAACTGTCTCATCTAGTCGCAAAAGGAAAGCAAAGCCTCTCCAGTCCCTCTAAACCAAACCTGCTCAGCTGAGTTGACATCAAAGTTGCAGCTCAGGTGAGAGCATCTAAATCAACTGGAGTTTACTCTGAACCGTATATTTACCACAGCCATTAAATAACCAATACCCAACATGCTTATTATTTTGGTTTTAGAAGAACTCCTCAGCTGCTCAGCCAGCTATTTTGCTGCCACATCTCAGAAATAATGTCACTGGCCTAAGACAGCACTAGTGGATGGGAGCCTGGTCCATCCTATCCTTACATGGGCTTAAATTGACACCTTTACTCTCTCCTTTGGTAATTTAGTTTATTGGCTGGCTGCTCTTGCAGTTTTAATCCACACTCCCTTAAAGTTTATTTTTCTAGGCTGCAGCAACACAGGTTCATTATTCCTTTTACCCTGAAGAGCAAGAGCAAGACAGACCTCAACTTCTATAAAACTGCTTTCCATGCACAGCCTTCCTTCAGTTCCTTTCCTACTTCCCTCTAAAATATGTGATGGATTTGTGTTTCTCCTTTCCTCTTCAAATGGCATTTGGAACTAAACATAGGCTATGTTAAAACCTAACTGTTGCCACATAAACCCACATGAAGAGCTTAGCAGATTAATCTTTACATTCCATGAGACTTAAGTGCCCACAAACTGCTAAGCATGACCCAAAGAGAGAAAGAAACAATTAACAGCTCATACACAAAATGATCCTAATAAGAAAAACTGACAACAACCTCAGAAAGGAACGAGATGGCACTAATTCCTCTGCACAAGTAGTTTTGTATGGGCTCAGCCAGCTCAGCTGACCCTCCCTGGAGCTGCTAAGCACTAGATCTGGTGCAGAGGACCTGGTGAGACACAACTATCTCCTTGTCCCTCCAAATCATCTTGCCTTTAATGTCCAAGATCGGCATGAGTAAGCAACTTCAGTCACTAAGAGTTAAGCTCAATGAGCTAGCCCAAATTAGATAATATTTGGTGCAGGCTGAGAGCACACACAGAAAATGAATGGAAGTTGGAGCAACGCAGAGCAACTCCATCTTCCTTAATCTGCTCCTGTGTTGGAGCCTGTGTGAACGCTCACCACGTTGCAGAATTAAGGGAATACAGACCCAGCCCAGTTACTGGCTCCAGGAAAGGGATCGCTGCAAATATCTTCAAAACAAGGTCAACTATGGGATTTATACCCATTATTGTCTGTTAGCAGTGCAATTCTAACCATTTAACACCTACTGAGATCGATTCTTCATCATTAGCCAGTACTGATTTTTTATACTTCAGTTTCTCTAGCTATAATATAGAGTAGAAAACACAATTCTTTTCTTATTTTGCAGCACCTTTCAGTTTCGTATGTGAAATGGGCAGAGTTCTTTATAGCTGAAATCTCCTGACATATTTCTGTGCTTGTATGCTACAATGCTAGTCAACAGCTTTTAAGCCTTGTTATCAAATGCCTTCCTGCATGCCAATCAAGCATTCAAAGGTTAAATCTTTAACAATTGGCCAGGAATCCTACAATACCATAGGGAAATGGTAGTGACTAGCACCTATTGTGAGTTGGCTCTTCTGTCTAGACTCTTTGACGTCTTTGTAATTTTGAGCACCAGCTACTATCACAAGTGATAACTCCAAGCGGGCTTTGGGAAGCTCTCAGAGTAAACGATGAATCACATAATATAGATTTTATTTTTCTTAAATAAAAGGAGTGGTCCCAGACCAGTGACAAGTGGCTTTCCACAGGGCTTGGTATTGAGACTGGTGCTGTTCAATATCTTTGTGTGGACTGGTCGACATGAGGGAGGGAAGGGATGGCATCCAAAGTGACCTAGACAGGCTTGAAAGCTGGGCCCATGCAAACCTCGTGAGGTTCCACCAGGCCAAGTGCAAGGTCATGCACATGGTTCAGGGCAAGCCCGAGCACAACTACAGGTTGGGTAGGGAATGGCTTGAGAGTGCCCCTGAGGAGAAGGACCTGGAGTGCTGGTGGATGAGAAGCCCAACATGAGGTGGCAGTGTACATCTGCAGCCCAGAAAGCCAACCATATCCTGGGCTGCATCAAAAGAAGTATGGCCAGCAGGTCCAGGGTGGCGATTCTGCCCCACTACTCTGCTCTCATTAGACCCCATATGGAGTACTGCATCCAGCTTTGGCGTCCTCAACACAGAAACGACATGGAGTGAGTTGGAGTGAGTCCACAGGAGGGACAGGAAGATCATCCTCCACAGGAGGGCCATGACGAAAGGGCTGGAACATCTCTCCTATGAAGACAGGCTTAGAGATTTGGGGTTGTTGAGCCTGGAGAAGAGAAGGCTCCAGAGAGACATTACAGACCCTTCCAGTACCTAAAGGGGGCTAGAAGGAGAGATGGTGAGGGACTCTTTATCAGGGAGTGAAGCAATAGGACAAGGGGTAATAGAATCATAGAACTTTCCAGGTTGGAAGGGACCTGTACGATCATCTAGTCCAACTATCAACCTAACTCTGATGAAAAAAAAACAACAAACAAGCCATTACTAAGAGAGGGGAGATTCGGATTAGACATTAGGAAGAAATTGTTTGCTCTAAGGGTGGTGAGGCACTGAAACCGGTTGCCCAGTGAAGCTGTGGCTGACCCATCCCTGGAGGTGTTCATGGCCAGGATGGATGGGGCTTTGAGTAACCTGGTCTAGTAGGAAGCATCCCTGCCCATGGCAGGGGGGTTGGAACTAGATGATCTTTAAGGTCCTTTCCAACCCAAACAATTCTATAATCTATGACATGCAAGCAGAACAGATACTTTGTAGTGTGAAAAGGAGGGAACCCCACTACATGGTTGTATGATTAAAGACTTCTTCCTGATGCCTGTGCACAGAGAACTCGTGTCACACAGCCAAATTTATTTCAGGAATTTTGTGACATTCGTGCACTCGTTATTTCATCTGCCACAGTGTTCTTTCACAATTTTTAAATTATAGTGTACCCACTCATTTCAACACTAGAGCAGGTGCAACACGCCAAGCAAAAACCTAGTACAATCCCATTTTAGAGAACATGAAAGGATTTCAGGAGTGAGAAGACTGCTTACCAGCACAGATGCTTCCAACTTTAATACACCAAACCATTTGGGCATTGGACTCTCAGTATAAAAGGTATCAAGACACAAAAGAGAAGCTTATTCTAAAGATGCTTCTTCAGTACTAATAAAATTAGCAACAATTGCCATCTATCATTAATTTTCTGTGTGCAATAAAGGATCATGTAATAATATAATAACATTTCTTTTATTATTAGTTCATCTTCCTGAAGGAAAAAAAACACCTAAAAGAACAATTATTACTCAGAATAATTTTTAAGGATATGTATCCTTTCACAAATGCATTCTTTATTTTTAAGCTAAAATAAAATAAATTCTACTGTAATCAGAACTGAATTTTCATCATTTTGAGTGGGCTTAAGGTTTAACCCTAAATTTTGTGGTTCACCCTCAAAGCTCCTGGAGAGCTGACAAGCTTTGTGTGCTTCTGAAGCCAATTCTCGTGCCTTGCTTGGGCACTGTATGTCAAGAAAGGCAGGAAAATAATTGCATTATTTCCCTCACCTGTGGCAGCTGTGACTGCACAGACCGTGCAGACTGACCAGTTTAACACAGCCCAAAAGGAGGCATGGGGACAGTTAACCTGATTTACAGAAGTATTAAGCAACCTTCCATCCAAATGGCTTTCTGACATTGCTCCAGTTTTTCTGAGAGCACAATTTGGTTGTCTCTCTAGGAGTCTGCCTGCCTCGGACTGCAGGAGCTGGGACTGCTACGGAGCCGCGCTCTCAGCCCAGCACCCAGCTCATTTGCCACTCTCCTACCTGAATCCAAACCAGTGGAGACAGGCTATGAACTAAGTCCCATCCCAATGCGTGAGAAGAAAATAAGAACCACAACCAATCCATAAGAGACAGTAATTGCATAGAAATGCTGTCAAGTTAACACTCCAAAATTAATAACTTATTTTACACTATTAAAATGCATAGTAGTACTGTTCCCCTACAGGCAGAATACAAATCAAGTTCAACTAGGATGAGCAAAAACTAAATAGGTTTTCACTGACTGCCTCACAAATGAGTTCATTTCTTAGATTCAATTATTTATTTCCTTCCTTTAGAAAGTGCCCTGAAACCTAAACATACCGTAGGTGACAATCTCTGTACCTGTTCTGAGAGCCAAAAAGTAGGCAACGTACCAAACCAACCAACCAACTCACCCAAGCATATACTTCCAAGAACATCCATTATGTAGATAAGCTCTTCCTTTCTCACAATCTAACCCGATGCATTAATTTTCTAGGAATTTAGGATAACCTATGTGATAGTCACACTGCATGTTTAAAAGGTGTAATAACTCAGCTATAACAACTTGCACTTGTGTTTTCGTCTCTCCGCAGTCCATACACAAGCTGAAAATGACAGCATGTGTTGCAATGCCTTCTCATGGAAAGGACTCATCTGGGATGCTTTTGGTAGCAATTCAG